>JAOQMS010044085.1:0-10815 GCA_027563885.1 Erythroxylum longipes | reverse complement strand
TCTTTTGTGTTAAAAGTTGTTTTTGTCGTTGGTGGAGCTTTTTATAGCTCAATTACGGTTATGCAATTCGCTTTCTTTTTATGTTGCGACTTTACGGTGCTTGGGATATTTACAAATATCAGTTGGTTGAAGTTCAAAAGTTGTAAGCTCTTCTAGAAATGGTTTTTATTTGTTTTTTCAATTGAAATTCGTTTTTCTTGTGTTTGGTGATCTTATGTTTCTTTCTGGGCAAACTGGATTAAAGAGCTGTTATGTAATACGATGGGTTATATTGGTTTTCCCTGATGAATTGTCTAGTTTCATCCGTAATCAGGAAAGTTTTCATGGTACTTGGGATTTATATCGCTGAAGACAACACTCTATACAGAACTTCAATGAGTGCAGTTTCTGAATAAAATCTCTCTTTTTAACTGCAGATTGAATTTGAGCCAGAGTATTTAATGGGGGAATTTGATCAAAACCCAGATATTGACGAGAAGAAAGAGATAATGCCTATTCGCGCTGTGCTGGAGAAAGTTAAACCGTTCATGATGCGTTATGAAGGGATTCAAAGTCAAGGAGAATGGGAGGTAAGTCAGTTACCTTTACGACTTAAAAATGGAATTTCTAGGTACCTGAAATGTCTATTTATTTGTCCCTAAGTGTTTCTTTAGCAATTTTTATTTTAAATTGCTTGGTATTTTTTCCATTAGTAGGTTCTCAGTATTTCAAATGTCTTTTTGTATTAATGCCTATGTGCTTTATTAAATAGTTTTATTCCATATCTGCTTGGCCCTTTTTATCGTCAGGAGGCTGTTGAAGAAGTAATGAAGAATGCGCCATTACTGAAGGAAATTGTGGATTACTACAGTGGACCTGATAGGATAACTGCAAAGTCACAACAAGAAGAGTTGGAAAGAGTAGCTAAAACTATTCCTTCTAGTGCACCTTCTTCCGTAAAGAAATTTACCGATCATGCAGTTCTATCTCTGCAGGTTAATTTTCTAATTTTAATTCCAGTTTATGTTTCATTTCATCAGAGTTTTCTAACAATACACATACAAAACCTGTAATAGAATGAAGGACTAATGTTTTTAGTTTTCGTGAACGGACATAACTTCTTTATAAGTATCTGAAATATATAAGATTCAAGCACAAAAAAGGTGGTGTTTAAAATTAATGAACAGACATAACTTCTTGATAACTATCTGAAATATATAAGATTCAACCACAGAAAGGTGATGCTTAAAATGGACTTGTTGCAAATGTCCCATTTAACATGTACTTGTATACCTTATTTATATTAAGATTTTGTAAATTTAAACATTCTTGCTATTTTATAACCTATTTTGCTTAAATTCTTTCCTTAGCGACTATAGTTGGATGATTGAATGACTTTCTGCAAAACCTTGCAATGGTTTCTGGACTTGATATTTTTCTTAATACCCAACCAATTTATCTTAAGAAACCAAGTTTTGGGCTGTCAGACCTTGAATGCTGTAATAGCTTCATGGAACAAGCTCTTTGGTTCTGAGGGCTCCTGATTTCCTTGAGTGTTGACTGTATGATTGGTGTGGATTATCAGGTAATTGGCTTTACTTTAGTTACTTGCCAGTTTGTATAGATTTTGTAAAAGTTCAGAGAAAGTCAAGATCAAGTTTATATGGTTTAGGTGTAATGTTATAACGAGAATGTTTATACTTAGACCATATTTTGTACCAAGTTCAGAGCAATCAAGATCAAGTTTATATAGTTTAGGTGTAATGTTATAACGAGAATGTTTGCACTTCGACCATCTCCAAAAGCTGTAGCTAAATCAGTTTGCAGCCTTTCCCTGTAGCTTTGTTTGAACAAACTTTGTTTGAATGGAATGCTGCTTCAGCTTTATGTAACAATATAAATTGGTGGACTAATATGATTATGAACAGAGATATATAACACAAGTTTTATTTCTCAATGAAAGTACATTCAGCATTTATCTTTTAACTTTCCATATTGCTTAAAAGTCAGAGAGAGAACTAGATAAATTTGAAGGTTAGAACAACCATCATTACATAAGTTATCATTTTCATTATGTCTTTTCGATATAAATGAGATTTAGTTACATTCTGTATATTAATAATAAAAAATTGGTATGTTATTGTATATCATTCCTTTTTATATTTTAATTATAATTTAAGTGTTGAGTTCTAAACTTAAATTGAATCCTTGACTATTGGTCTTTTTAACAATGTTCTTTTTTGGAAGTTAAGTAATATATTCAATCAAAAAGGTGGAAATTACAAAGGATCCCTTTGTTTGAGTGTAGATCTTTTAGTAATTTGAACTTGTACAGGAAAGTCAGAATTAATGTACGATACGGATAAATGCTTATTCATGTAATCGGAAAAACTTTAAATGGTTCAATGTTGACTTCATATAGATAAGGGTTTTTTTGTAAATGGATATTAAGGTTAAGGATTAACTTATAAATTGTAAACTCTAGTTAAGTAATAGGCAATCTGTGACATGTTTTGATTTATCAGGATTCTTATATCAATTATTACCTGAACTATTATTGCCATATGTTTGCATATTGTGAACGATGATGCTATTTTATACCAACTCCTGGCGCTAATGCTGCTTTCTTGTCTGATTATCACTGAGATAGGCTCCTTTTATTTTTTATATTTATTTTTTTGGGTTCTATGATGACAGAGTTATGTCCTGGTCAGAGACGTTTGTATGTTCACTGTGTGCCAATAACTTGGCTTGTTGCTGGGCATCATGATTTGGGATCATTAATATCTTTTGATTGCTCATTGTGTGAGTTAGGGAGATCATCAAAAAATGATGGAAGAATTTACCGTTGGGATTATTTCTCCTTAGGCCTGAATCATTGCAGAACTGGAGTTTGTCACTGTGAGATAATCACGTTATAATTTGTCTTATCAAACTTGGTAAAGATATTGCGAGGTGTGACTAAATGAATCATTGCAGAACTTGAGTTTGTCACTGAGATAATCACGTAATAAAGTTGTGTTATCAAACTTGGTAAAGATATTGCAAGGTGTGACTAAATGAATCATAGCAGAACTTGAGTTTTTCACTGTCAGATAATCACATGGTAAGTTGTCTTATCAAACTTGGTAAAGATATTGCAAGGTGTGACCAAAGTCTCCATTTTCTTGTTCAAAGGCAGTGGAAGCTATTTGTTGTAAATGTCTATGAATAGTTTTATTATTCACATTTTATTCTCTCTCTTTTTGTTACTTATATTTGTTGACATGGTTTGCTACCCTCTTGCTACCTAATTTAAGTAATTAATCTTCTTATCATGGATGGAAGATGTATGATTAATTTTTATCCTTAAAATTCCCATAACTCTCGACAATTCTATGCTTTTTTTAGTGTTCTATTGTGCTGTCTTCATCTTGATTCTTTTAGTGCATGAACATAGAACTCAGAAGGGACTTGTACAAATTCTTCAATGCAGAGCAACCCTGGATGGGGATTTGACAAGAAGTGCCAATTCATGGAGAAACTAGTGAAGGAGGTTAAGCAGCTCTATAAATAAAGAAGAAGCTTATATTTGTAGATGGTATTTTGTTTCAGAACTTTCCATACCTGAACCTTGACATGAGGTAATCAAATCGTCTTGAGGGTTCATCATATTTGTAAACATTTTAGTTCTTAGATTTTCGCTTTGATACAGGTTTTGATGGTGCAGTCACCCTTGTAATAATGTAGCTACTACCATTCATTTTACTGCAATTCTAACATCATTCAAGCTTCTATTGCACTGCAAATTATCATGTCTGAAATTGATCATGTGTTTTTTGGAAAATAGTGTCTAAAGAAATCCTTTGTTTTTTTGAAGAATTTATGAAGGAATGCATGTGGTCAATAGATAGAAATGGTGTGGCAATTGTCCGTACTCTTCTTTCCGTTGCACCGATCAAGTAAAGTCAAATGAACTGATTTAATCATTTTGCAGTTATGCTGTCAGACGTACAAGTAAATCTACTATGGTTTGAGCCAGTTAAAGTTGTTTATATGATGAACCTGAGTCCATAGTGTATTTTAAGTTTATGTTATTTCCCGATAGAGTGATTATATTTGAATGTACAAGTTTAAGTGGGAATCATAGTTACAACGTGAGCAGCTATGTGTGAATCTTTTGTCTAAAGAAATTTATGAAGAAATCCCATATTTATACCCACATCTATTTATTCATTGTAGGCAACAGTATCTTGTGTGTATTGAAATTAGTTTGAGATGGAACCACAATGTAAAAGAGTTGATTCTACCTTCACTGCATGTCTTACCATTACTTGTTTTGAGGAAATCCCAATCAAAAGAAGCAAAAACTTAAAAGAGGTATTTTTCGGACACAAGCCACTTTCTCTAATCTTATTGTTTAAAGCTTTAATTATGAAATTAACATTTAGCATATAAAATATGAATTGGGTTTTACATGTAAAATTATCAAATACCATTAAAAGGTTGAATTGAACAAAAATTATAAACTCCTACGGTAATGATTATGTAAATGTCACGAGTCTTATGTTAATATGTTAAATTTGTTACATGATAACAATATATTTGGTTCTCCTATTATATTGTATTTTTAAATTGATGGCTTATGTATAAATTGAGGACATGTCATTAATGTGATGTATATTCGAAACGCAAAATAATGCTAAAAGAAAACCGTTAAGGCAAAGGCATCTATTGTTCTTATAATATAGTTTAGTGTATGTGTGGATCTCATAAAGACTAATTACTATTACCAACCATCTTTCAAATTTTCAATATGGTAAAATGGATGACAGATTTTAAAAACAAAAATTAATAAAGACTAAATAACAAGTAAAGAATAATAAACTAAAGCAATAAGTGAAAATAAGATAACTAGTTGATAATGAAGATCTAGATTAGAATCCCCCAATAACCTTTCCTAAAATAAAAATATCTAAAAAAAATTACTTTGTTTTATAAATTTTTATGATAAATTTGTTTATAACTTAAGAAGATTTATATGGCCCCAGTTTTAGGATTTTAAGCAACTCTCATTATTTATTTCGTGATTTATATGACATGATGATTTCTCAAACCTGATGTATGAAATTCGAATTTGAATCTTCTATGTTCGCTATTTCAATTAAACGTAATAAGCATTCATGAATAATTCTAAAAAAAACTTGGATTTTTCATTAAATCAAAGAAACAATTCAAAATAATAGGCTTTAGGGTTCATCCCACCGGAATATATGCCAATTTAGTTTATAAAAAGACAAAGAAAACCATTAATAAAAAATAAAGAAAACAAGATAAAATATAACATTTTCATAGATCTTAAAGCTTATTGCTTATTAGTTGAATCTTAACGCAATCTTGACCTTGTGTCCAAGATTGCTTCATTCTTGTCCTAAAATGCTTCTTTTAATGTACTATCCCTACATTGGCATCCTCTTGTCATCCAATCAACATCCCTTTAATTCTTTATGTCTATCGCCTTTTATCTTAAGAAAATCCTAAAATATTTACTAACATAGATCCATATTGGTCCCGTATTCTACACAGCCAATAAAAACCCTAAATTACACAGAGATATGGATCACTATCTCTGGCTTGTGTTGCACCTGTATTATCTATCTTCAACCTCTACTATGCATCCGAGAATTCACCTTAGGAACATAGGTCTAAAGGCTATGGACATGGGTATGATTTTAGGACATGTATAAGTCATGTTCCTTTATGTGCCAAGTTATCGAAGAAGTTAAAGGCTCTAGCAACCTACATTGTAACATACCTTTCTTATAGAGCATATGCCCGAACTTAACAATGGTATTTGAGAATATATGCTACGAGGATGGCATGCTAAGACGATCGAAATTATTTATTGCAAAATTTCTGCACATCAAACGCATCTTAGGCAACTCATATTTCATTTAGGCCCATTTCATTACAAACTTATTCAGTCAAAAAAGTCATTACATTTTAGAATTCACTTATACAATGTACATCAGATGCGGAATACAATGTTTAACATAAAAATGATTGAAGATATATGCAACTGCAAACTGATCCTGACCACTAGCTCATGTTTATATGTAATGGCTTTACTCCAATTGATCTAACTGGATATCTCTTCTAAACCTAAAAAGCCATACTGTAATTTTTTATGAGTTTTGCGAACTCAGTGAGTGAACCATCATTGATAATCTTACTCAAGTCAAATACACAAATATCACATATTCAACCAATTTCACAACATTTTCCATCTAAAAAAAACATAATGAATGTCACACATTTCACATATATCACATTTCACATACATTCTTTCAGAACATGTATGACTGAATCAATCACTTTATCATCACAATTTCAGAAAACCATAAGTATACAAATGCAGGTGCATATGAGACTCCAGATTCGTTATTATTTGTTGTGACCGAGTGCCTTTCAAATACAGATACAGATACTGGCCCATTGGGCTCAGTTAGATACAAAAATCATGTAGCAAAGCTCTACGTGCAGAATTATGAGCTTAAAGCTCTTTTAGACAGGCTACTCTGATCACAACGCCTTTATCTGAATATGCATTTCATATAATGCATCAAATCACAGAATATGCCATGAATAACATTTATTTATGATACATAGACAGAATCTCAGATTCATCGGACCTCAATCTGGCATTCAATTGTCGTTGAGTATTCAGAAATCATTCAAAATCATATGCTTATATGCAATCAGAACACTTCCAATACATTCCCAAATATCAATCTCCTTAGACTATTAATGTCCGAAATTCACATTCAGATCATAAACAATTCAATAATTGGAAGTTAAATAGAATAAATAAATCCTAGGAATATCATCTAGGTTGACTCACAGTACGCTCTCGTATATGCTATTAACTGGATGGTCCGGCAATGTCAGAATGATGGCGTACATCTTGAGCGTCTAAATATGCATACATTTTACACGTTACTAACTTGATCAAACAAATACATATTCAATTATGCACATACATATATGTGCCATGTTTAATGCATGCTCAATGACTATCCCAGGTATGTTTCCTTAATTGATATTCATAATCATTCACACATTGTCACTTGGATATGTCTTGTATGCATTTAGGTTAATACCTTAAGTAGACTTAATCATGTACAATTCATTAACCATACATTTACTAACTCTTTTCTAGCATTACAAATATTTCACATAATTCCCAATTCTCATTCATTCATTCATAATATAATATTCATAACCTTTGGAATACATCTGCTTTCATATGAACATTTCATTCCTTTACTATTCCTTCTTTCCAAAATTACATGCATTGTTATCAAACATTCTTTTCCTTAAAGTATAACATCAAAGATTAATAAAAACTTATCACACATTTAACCAACTTTTCTAACATCAAATTATATTCATTTTAAGCCCCAATTAAGTCCAAAAGCATTATAGTTAAGTACCTTATCATTAATTGGTTCAACCATTGTACAACTCAAAACATTTCCATGTACCCCACGATCATGAAAAAAGTTGTTGCATTTGTCCACATCCTTTTCCTACACTTTTTTCCAGATTTTCTCAGGACAAGTTTCGGGTCAGTTTTGTATGGCCATTCTGATATAGAAAATTAGGTTTCTAAGCAATAAGTTCTTCTAGAAAAATGTTCCTCTATGTCTTAAGTTTTTAATGAACTAAATTTATACAATGTGGTTCATTATTCTTAGAGTTATACCCAAAATACTAAAGACTATTCTCAAACAGTAACAACACCCAGTACTCAAATTCAAGGCAAATTTCGTAACCCTTAGGGACAAAATTCAAATTCAATTCCCTCATGATAATTGTATCCATATGTGTCTGGTTTAGTATGAATTAAAAATTATCCCATTTGGATATCTACAGAGCAAGATATGGCTAAAATACAGATGCCTGTTTAGTGTAAACACTCCATCTAACATATTCCAGCACACTTCATTATCAACCTTACAAGCAATTCATTCCAATTCAAACATCATTCTTATACTATTTAACATGGATTAAAGCTTAGATTGTTACTTACTTATTAGACTTCCAATTGAACACAAAACTTCAGATTAAACCAAGTCTCCAATTATGCAAGATAAATCACGAATCTAAGTGAAAACAGATTGTTTTTAGATAGCAATATGAAGAACATTTTCAGCTGATTCCTAATTTATGAAGGGTTAAAGTATATTTTATGTATCAATTTGGACTAGGTTTCAGGCAAGTTACAGAGAAAAGGGGAGAGAAATATTGGTGGAGAAAGAAGAGTGAAGGCAGCTGCAGAAACTTTGCTTAGTCAAGCTATTAGGTGTCATTCTAAGCTCAACATTTGTGCTAAGGCATGTATTACAATTGCTTAATCAAAATGCTGCCACTAATCCACTCCATAAATTGCCATTTGTCATTAAATGATTAGTCCACATGTCACTTACTAATTCCTCCACTTGTCACATAATAATGGTCCATTTGTCACACATTTACTAGTCCATTTGTCACACATTTAACTATGCCAAATGTCACTCAATTTTAGGTTTAGTCATACTAATTTTCCATGTCTCAATTAGTCTTGCCACTTGGCATTTTTTCAAGACTAAATGTACATGTTAATTTATCAATCTCCTAATTATGATAATCAATTCCAAGTTGCTAATTATAATACATCAATTCTTGTCTTTGGTAAACTAAAGCACAGGACATTGGAAAAGCATATTCATATCTCATATCACATTCAATTTCATACCCCAGAATGTGTCAATCAAGTGCAATTTGTCTAACTTATAATTTATGTGTGTATGCTTATATTATTCCTTTGAATACACTTATGAACTCATGTCATAAATATATCAATTTCATGCTATATGCTGACACTCATAGGACTCATTATTCCATTCTTTAAATCTCTCAATCATTTGATAGACGGGATGCTACATACATGGGGTTTAATGAAGTTCCATATTGGTTATCATGTTTCATAATATGGGTCCATGTTTGACCTTGCCTTCTTCACTTAACATGTTTCTCTAAGAACTAGAATGCTCTAATAGGCTATACAAGCCTAAATATGATCTCATCTTGATCTGTGTTCTGAAAATGGGAACATGTTCAAGATGTGTTTATTTATGCCAAAAGTTCTCCAATTCAATTTCAACTTGCCCGAATCTATTCCTTCTTTATTCTATAGCTAAAACAAGTCTATAAAACAAATATAATATGTAAAATGTAACAAATCCTACAAAAATCATCCAAATATAAGCCAAATGTTCAAAAATCATGCTAAAAACATATCTTAACTATCACTTATCAAATTCTCTCATGGTTAAGCATTTGCTTATCCTCTAGCAAACCGAATTTGTTATTCTTAACATAAGTAAGTAGCAATTCTAAGAAAAATTTAACAAATCAATTATATCAATCAACTCAACAATAAACAACAACAACAACAACAACAACAACAACACCCAATAAGAGTCCTGCTGAAATGTTGGGTCTAAAGAGGTCTAATAGTGCAACTTTATCCCTAAATGATAGAAAGATTGTTTTTGATATTCATATCAATCAAAATTCTCCATTATTTGTTCAATTGCAAAGTTTATCAAATTGCTAGGAATTTAGCTACTTGCAAAAAATCATAAATCAATTCAATTCACTCTTTATTCCTTTAAACTTTAACTCAATTCACAACATTCAACCTAATGTGTAAAATGAGAATATATCAGACAGATGCATTAAATTTTAATATTTTAAACTATTTTTTAAAAAACGGTCAAAACACAAATTTAAATCAACACAAGAACATTTTGAGGCTTGTTTGAAAAGTTACCTAACCTTTTGATGTGAGAGTAAACACTTTGTTATGAATACTTCTAGTTACTTAATTAAGTCACCATTTTAAATGGCTACTAGCACCAATCTTTAACTTCATCCTTTTCACTTAGATCAAAGCTAGAAAAGTGATTTTATTTAATGCTTACTAATTCAAACAAAATATTTTTTCTTTTTTCTTTTTTATGTGAGATAATGAAAATGCTTAAAAATAATTTACTTTTGACTCTATTATATGTACAAATTATATAAAAAGTATAATAGTGTAAATTAAGTATATAATTTCTTAATCATCAAAGATCATAGATTTTTTGCCTAAACAAATCAAATCATAATAACAACCATACTGCATTGAATCATCTTGATCAATATCCTAAAAAAGTTCCTAGAAAATTTCCAATACACTAGTTATAATAAAATTGATAAGCATAGCAATTAATTCCCTCCCCTACAATTATTTTATACATTATCCTCAATGTAAACAATAAGCAAGAATGCAAACATAGAAGATAATGTGAAAGAGTTAAGGATAAACAATAAGCAAGAATGCAAACACAGAAGATAATGTGAAAGAGTTAAGGATTGTAATAAAAGAATTAATGTCCTTATCCATTACTATCATCAATACCTATCCTAGGTTAGTTTAAATTAAGATTTGTAATTTGGGGCAATGTTACCTATATAGCCTATAAAACTCCATCAAGTCTCATCCTAAAAAGAATAATTATGATCTAGTATGAAAGAACATCAAAAGATCTTAAAAACTACTAAATTAAAATTAAAATATCTAAGTCATTAGGATGCTTCCTAACAAGCACTTCTTTATAATTCTTGTTGGGCCCCGAATTTTTTAAATAATTATTTTAGTAAGCATGAATTGATTGAATTTGGTGATCTTGTTGATAAATCATTTTTAATTGGAGTTTAATTATTAAGTCAAGTTTAGGAGGATTTATTTCATGGATTGATGGAAATTGG
>JAOQMS010044084.1:0-10819 GCA_027563885.1 Erythroxylum longipes | reverse complement strand
GTAACCTTACCTTCTTGTATTCTTTTATAAACACAAGGCTCATCTAGGTTTTGTATGAACCCATAGGTTTTGATAGATTTATCAAACTTAATATTACAAGACTTAGATGCTTGCTTAAGTCCATAAATGGAACTTTGCAACTTACATACCTTATGCTCATTTCCAAGCTCATTGAAACTTTCTGGTTGGGCCATATAAATGGTCTGCTCAATATCCCCTTTAAAAAATGCAGTTTTGACATCCATTTTCCATATTTCATAATCGAAATAGGTTGGTATGGCCAAAAGAATCTTGATGGACTTAAGCATGGAAACCAGAGAAAAAGTCTCCTCATAGTCTATACCCTCTTTTTGAGTATAGCCTTTACCTACCAATCTAGCTTTGATGTATTCTTACAACCATTTATATCTGAATTGTAAAATCTTTCTGAATATGGTGTTGAGACATATGATGTGTCTCTGAAACAAATTTTTTTGTTAAGAGCAGCTTTGATGTGGACCATTAGTGATTTTCTGGCATATTCCATATTGTCTAAATGGAGCACAATAGGGAAATTAGCTTATCCTTATTATGGAAATGATTATAATATGTTTTATCTTCCAACGGGGGCAAAATATGTTGGTTTGACAACTACAGAAAATTTCTTCCTCCAAATCATCCATTTAGATGCAATAAACAAAAGTTCATTAAGAATAGGATGGTAAAAACACCTCCTCCCCCTTACAAAGCTGGTGAAGAGATATTGCAAGAGATTGAGGAATTAGGCTTGCTGAAAGTTACAGAATTTGAAGCTGATGAAATTACTACAAGCATTAGTAGAAACTTTAGTCGGAGAAAACGAAGCATCTTTTAGGATTCACTATATTGGAAAACTAATTTGATACGTCGTAATCTAGATTTGATGGATATTGAAAAAAATATTTTTGACAATTTGTCAAAACCATAATGAACATTGAAGGGAGCAAAAAAGACAATGCAAAATCACGAGCTGATTTGAAACTTTTTTGTAGAAGGAACGAGTTACATAAAATTGATGTATTCTTACAACCATTTATATCTGAATTGTAACATCTTTCTGAATATGGTGTTGAGACATATGATGTGTCTCTGAAACAAAATTTTGTGTTAAAAGTAGTTTTGATGTGGACCATTAGTGATTTTCTGGCATATGCCATGTTGTCTAAATGGAGCACAATAGGGAAATTGGCTTATCCTTATTGTGGAAATGATTATGATGTGTTTTATCTTCCAAATGGGGGCAAAATATATTGGTTTGACAACGACAGAAAATTTCTTCCTCCAAATCATCCATTTAGATGCAATAAACAAAAGTTCATTAAAAATAGGATGGTAAAAACACCTCGTCCCTCTTACAAAGCTGGCAAAGAGATATTGCAGGAGATTGAGGAATTAGGCTTACTGAAAGTTACAGAATTTGAAGCTAATGAAATTACTACAAACATTAGTAGAAACTTTAGCTGGAGAAAATGAAGCATCTTTTAGGATTCGCTATATTGGAAAACTAATTTGATACGTCATAATCTAGATGTGATGGATATTGAAAAAAATATTTTTGACAATTTGTCAATACCATAATGAACATTGAAGGGAGCAAAAAAGATAATGCAAAATCACAAGCTGAATTGAAACTTTTTTATAGAAGGAACGAGTTATATAAAGATCTTCGTACTAGTAAATATCCAAAAGAATTTTACAATTTGGACAAAATATAGAAGGAAATATTGTGTGATTGGTTGAAAAGTATAAAGTTTCCCAATGGTTATGTTTCAAACTTGGCAAGGTGTGTGGACATAAGGAAGTGCAAATTATTTGGGATGAAAAGTTATGATTGTCATGTGTTTATGCAAAGGATAAATCCAATTGCACTTCGGAAGTTGCTAACGAATAAGGTTTGGGAAGTAGTAAGAGAATTAAGTTTGTTTTTGAAAAGGTTAACATCATCTAAAATCAAGTTGGATGAAATGGAAAAACTTGAAAGGGAAATTGCAGTAATTTTGTGCAAGTTAGAAGGGATATTTACTTTAATCTTTTTTGACTGCATGGAGCATCTACCTGTCCATTTAGCATATGAGGCTAAACTAGCCAGTCTAGTTCAATATCGTTGGATGTATTCATTTGAGAGGTAATTCAAGAAAATGACTGTAATTGAAGTCATAGCATGTTTTAAAAACTAAATTGGTATAACTTTATTTGCTCATATAGGTATTTGCATCACTTGAAGAAAAATTTGAAAAACAAGGCTAGAGTTGAAGGTTCAATATGTAATGCTTATTTAGTGGAGAAAGTTAGTACATTTTGTTCACATTATTTTGAGTTGCATGTTCACATAAGAGAAAGAAAAGTTCCTTGTAATGATGATGGGGGAGGAACTAGTGATGCTGATGATAACTTATCCATTTTCACATATTTTGGACAAACATATGGACATTTAACAAGAAGAATGTTAACAGAAGAAGAAATTGAGGCTGCCCATGGTTACATTTTATTGAACTATCAAGAGGTTCAACCTTTTGTGCAGTAAGTTGAAATTGAATATTTGGGTCTTGAAATTTATTATTATTTATAACATAAATACATAATAATGTTTTTAGATTATACGAGGAATTGTAACGTGAGATCATGCCTGACAAAACACAGATGATATCAATAAAGAAGTTAGAAGATAGTTTTCTTGATAGTTCGAGCAATATGTAAGTTTTCACTTACAATTATTGAAATGATTGAATAATAAGATTTAAGTGTTCAAATGACATTATACTGTTTAATATGGTATTTTCTTTTCTGTAGGCCTTAGAAAATCCGATAAAGAACAAGTTCATATGTGATCTTGCGACGAACTAAATGTATATGAAATTTATGGTGTGACATTCATCAACAGTCGTTGTAGAAAACTAAATGTATGTGAAATTTATGGTATAATATTAATGCTTAATAATTATCACTTACTAATATAAACATGGCCTTCTGATAAGACCAAATATAAGAAAGCATTTAACGATAGCAGTCTAAAAATGTTAATGAGACTCAAACCTATCTTCATCCAATAGGTGGTAGGGACCGTCGTGGAAGCATATGCGGCTTAGGTACATTTACGAATACATGTTTTTCGCAATCCTCCACATCCAGTACAGTAATATCTAGTAGGGGGTCCACAACCAATAAAGTCTAAGAGCTCCGGAGCATAGTGCAGACATTGATGGAGTACACAGCTTCGCTCCGTAATAATGTGGATGAGTTGAAGGGTAGTAGTAGCACCTCATCGCACCAATTAGAGCATCTTGTAATCATTTCACTTGAATTACAAATACTTATTATTTACAATTTAATGTTTTTATTATCAATTAAGATATTTTTAACTTTGTATCATCAATCAACTTTCTGTTTAAACAAATTAAATGTATACTATTAAATTCATAATTATTTAAATTATACATCAACCATAACATCATCAAATAAAATTTATTGATGGTATATTTTTTTAAAAAATTGTTTGATTTACCAACAGACATTTGTGGTTTCGTCGGTAAAATCAATTCTATTTACTGATGGAAGACTACTAACTGTTGGTGATCACAGACAGAATAACAAATTCTATCACCAAATTTACTGATAGCAAAATAACCATCAGTAAACTCATCGATAGAATAAACATAACTGTTAGTAATGATTAATAAACTTACCGATAGAAATGAACAAACCGTCGGTAAATTTACTGTTGGAATATATTGTCCATCGAAAATATACCGACGATCAACCGCACAAAAAAAAGTCGATATATTTACCAACAGAACATTAATTGTCCATCAGTAAATTTACTGATGGACATTCCGTTTTTCGTCGAGAATTATTACCTATGGCTGTTTTTATGACGCCTTTGTTCGTCAGTAAAATCCGTCGCTAACCTGACTTACTAATGAAATGTTTATGTTTTTTGTCGGTAATTCCTGTCGCTAAATGAAATTTTCTTATAGTGTAATTTACTATGCCAAAAAAAACCTTGACAGGAGCACAACTAAACTACACCACCACTGAGAAGGAGTTTTTTACAGTGGTATTTACATGTGAAAAATTTTGTTATTACCTTTTAAGCTCACAAGTTATTATTTTTATAGATCATGCAGTATTGCATTATCTCTTTGCAAGAAAGGATGCTAAGGCTAAGCTCATCCAATGGGCACTTCTGCTTCAAGAATTCAACATTGAGATTAAGCATAAGAAAGGAGCAAAAAATGTTATGGCGGACCATCCATCAAAACTTGAAGGGAACAAAATGAAGAAGAGAATGAAATTGAAGAGCATTTTCCTAACGAGACTTTAATGATGGTGGCAAATCCTTTTCTTCCTTGGTTTACAGATATTGCCAATGATCTCTCAGGTGGTATTCTGCCCCCTAATCTCTTACATCAACAAAGGAAGCGGTTCTTATTTCAATTTTCTTGCTATATTTGGGATGAACTTGTGTTATATAAAATATCTGCTGACAGTTTGATTCATAGATATGTCCCTGATGATGAAATGCATGAAGTTTTAACCCAGTGTCATAGTTGAGTTTATGCCAAACACTATAGAGTGAACAAGACAGCTGGTTGTATTTTAGTGTGTGGATTCTACTGGCCAAACTTGTTCAAGGACGCCCTAGATTTTGTATTACGTTGTGATAGGTTCTAAAGAGTGGGCATATTTCTAAGAGGTATGAGATGCCACTTTCAAACATTAAGAAGATGAAGATATTTGATGTGTGGGGCCTAGATTTTATGGGACCATTCCCATTCTCCCTAGGTAACTTGTATATATTGGTTGGAGTTAATTATGTACCTAAGTGGGTCGAAGTAATGGCTACTCCAATAAATGATGGCAAGGTGTTGCAACAATTCATCAAGAAGCATTTTACCTGATTTGTGGTGTCTAAAGCTATCATAAGTGATGGACGGAGCCACTTTTGCAACAAACCCTTTGAGGCTCTTTTAAGAAGATGTAATGTTCATCATAGAGTGGTAACCCCTTATCATCCACAAATAAGTAGCTAAGTGGAGGTGCTGAATAGAGAGTTAAAGAAGATTCTAGAGAAGGTAGTGAGCACTTCAAGGAAAGATTGGACTTTAAATCTGGATGATACATTGTGGCCTTACACGACAGTTTTCAAAACTCCCATAGGCACAACACCATATCTAATTGTCTATGGAGAGGCCTTCCATTTACCATTAGAGTTGGAGTATAGAGCCTATTGATCAATTAGAAAATTGAACATGGATTGGAAGCTAGTAAGAGAAAAAAAGGTGTTACAACTTGATGAATTGGAAAAATTAAGATATGATGCATATGAAAATGCCAAGTTATACAAAGAAAGAGTTAATAAGTAACATGATAGTCACATTAAGAAGAAGGAATTCAAGAGTGGGGACTTAGTTCCTTTATTTAATTCACGACTTCGTTTATTTTCTAGAAAGCTCAAGTCGAGATGGAGTGGCCCATTTGAGGTTAGTCAAGAGTTTCCCCTTGGAGCGTTGGAGTTAGAAAATAAAAAGTGTGAAACTTTTAAGGTTAATGGGCATAAATGCAATCTTTACATTGAAGGGCCATTCTTATAAGAAAGGGAAATACTTTCTTACCTTTCATTGACTCTTTTATGACTTCACATGAAATGGTCAAGCTTATGATCTTAATTTAGCATGTTTGTCTTTCATTTGTTTATCTTTGTGTTAGTGTGGTGTTGTTTTGATTTGATAATATCTAGTTAGGTTTAACTAGTTTGTCACTTCATTCTCTTGTTATTTAGGTCTTAAATGATACATTTTAAGGTTACTTGAAGAATTATAGTGCATTATAGCGTGTTGAAGGACTAAAGAATGAGAGGAAAAATGTGCCATTTCCATAAGAACCACCACCATAAGCCCATCTTACCCTTAATCTCTTCTATTATTCTTTTTATGTTTTGTGTTTTGTTTTTCATGGTGTTGTTTATTAGTTTTGGATGTTCTCTTTTGTACATTGAGGACAATGTTTTGATTAAGTGTGGGAAAGTAGTCTTTGCATTTATGTTTGCATTTTTTGCATATTATTTAGGGTGCATGTTATGTTGTTAGTATTAGGTGTGTCATTTCCTTTACATTTGAAACTTTGTGATGAATATGTTGCCATGAGATTCTATCATACTGGTTAGAATGAGATTAAATGTATGTGTGAACTTAAATCAAGCTACTTGAGTAGAGATTGAACCATGTGGAGTGATGAAAGTGGTTGATCGGATAAGCTTACTTAGAACTTGACACTTGAACAATATAGTAATTTATAAAAGCATAATGGATTTTCATTAAGCCTATGTGAAGAATTGAGCTTTTATGACTCCATTCTATAGTCATTTAATTTCTTTCTTTGTGTGATACTTCCTTAGGTAATTACCTTTAGAACTTGCTTTGAATTGGTTTAAATTTGCTGGATGCATGCTAGATAGAAACGATTAAGGCCTTCTTGCTTTAACCTTTTACTTAAATAGCCTACCTTTTTATTATTCCTTGCTAGCCCCATTGAGCCTTTAACCTTTTGTTTCTTAAAATCACCCAAATTTAAAACCCACAAACCCTATTAGCTTACCTAGTCACAAGTTAATAGAGTGCTAAGTGATACTTGGGTGTGAAATCACAAGTTAAGATCACATTGCATATAACTGTTGTTTTCTATTCATTGTTTCTTAATTATGTTTTAAAATTAAAAAAAAAGAACAAAAGGAAAGAACAAAATGAAAAAAATAAAAAGAAAAGAAAAAGGAATAACATGTAGTAGCTTCAATAAGTGCAGAGAAGTAGTCTTGTCTATTTGCATATCTTAGAAGTTTATCTTTATACACTTAGCAGTTTATAAATGCTTGTGATAAACCCCTATAACTTGTTTAACCCAACCCTAGGTGCATTACAACCTGAAATAAAGCCTTTTGATCTATCCTAGCATGTAATCATTATGGAGAAGAATTGGTGTATTAGCAAGACAATGATAGTTTCGAGCGAAACACTAGCCATCAAAAACTTGATAGAAATGAGTGAAATTTGTAAAGAAGGTCCATTTTAAATTTATACTTATGTTTGAACGATGGTTTCATGGGTTGAGTTTGCTTATGTACAAAAATGAAAATTATTCATGATGTCTGTAGTAACTTGAAATTTGAGATGGCCAAAGTTTGAGGGATTACATCCTTTAATCTTTGTGAAAATGAAGTGATAAAATCTTATTGGTTGTATTTGATCTTTTCTTAAGGACAAGCAAAAGTTTAAGTGTGGGGATGTTGATAGGTGTAGATTGCATTGTATTTTTATAGGTATTGTGTTAGTTCCTAAACATTTGTGCTTTAAGTGTTCTTTGGGTGAGAACATGTTTTTGAGCTTCAATTTTATATATAAGACATGTTATGATGGATTTGTTAGTGTTTTAGGGCATTCAGAAGGGTTTCGAAGGAGACCTAAACTAAAACACTAGGCCACAATCATGGGGGACCTGCCAAAATCATGGCAGAAGCACCAACATTGGGCTACGATCATGGCAAATATACCACGATCGTGACATGGCCATAGTTTTTCGATATGTGTAAGTTTAATATTGAACCTTGATGTTTCGCAAGAGTAAGGGTCATTCGAGTAGTACCTAAGGTGTCGATCCCACGAGGACGGTTAATCTAATCCTAAAATCTAAGGCCAAAACAAAGTGCAATATTCGAATGTAACAAAACTAAAACAGAATTGTAATTAAATTAAATAATTCAATTCAAAAATCAATTATGAGAATATTAACAAAATAACAATTGCACACCCAATCCAGAATCAACCTAAAAAACTACCAATTGATAGAAATGGGAATTTATCTATCTTTAATGCTAGCCTAATCGCTTATGAACTACTGGATTACTGGTTTTAGATGGTCCTAGGGTTGGTTACCCTCTCCCTAGTTATAACCATTAAGCCTAATTTATAAACCTTAATCAGATTATGGGAATTGCAATTGATTAACAATCTATCCAAAACCCTAATTAGATTTGACATTGTCTAAAAACTATCGGGAACTTATACACGATCTCTCTTCGCATAATTTACAAATTTGATTTAATTCTCATTCTATGAAATTACCTAACTCACGTGAGGCCAATTTGATAATTTTTCACTTGATTCACCTTCTCAGTTTATCACCGAGTTATGTAAGTGCAGAAATTAAATCACAATAAATCTAGCAAAAACACAAACAATCAAATTTCAATAAATCAAAGATAAAATTTCCCAAAGGTGAGTTAGACATTCTTAAAATTCATAAAATTTTGGTCATCAATAGCTAGCCCAATTTTATACAATAACAAAATGAAAAGTTAACCAGAAACAAAATTGAAATGGATGATGGGGGCAGCAACGTCGGGAAACTTTATGTTCCGAGAAGTACTTTATGTAGGCTTCTTCTCCACGTCTTTCTTTCTTCTTCTCTTTCTCAATCTCTAGATGAACTCTCTCTAGGGTTTCTCAATGGTGGCTGATGTAAAAGCTCCTCCTCTTCTTTTGTCTTGTTCTTTTTATACCTGTTTGTGTTCTAAGCAACCCTATGGTTTTTTTAGGGGTTCGAAAGGTCTAAAAACTCCCTTGGAACCTAACTTTTCTTATTGTCTGTGCATTTACCCAATGTAGGCCATGATCGTGGCCCTACATTCCATGATCGTGGGTCACATATAAGCTTTCTGTCATGATCGTGGCAATCAGGCCATGATCGTGAGCTGTGTCCTGGGCTCCTGTCATGATCGTGGCCTATTGTGCCACGATCGTAGGTTGTTATTTTGGTCCAAGTGTCTTTGACTTTGATGTTGGCCCTTAAACACTAATAAACACATAAAGGTACCCAAAAAAATAATATTTAAGTTTAAAGATACTTGTATTAACCCATAAAAACACTTAAACACATAAACTAACACAATTCTAATGTAAACACAAACCAAAAAATTAAATTAACACTTAAATACATAAAAAACTAAGCCCTAAAACATGATGCAATTCACACTTATCAACATCCCCACACTTAAACATTTGTTTGTCTTCAAGCAAACAAAACAACAAACACACAACACTCAATGTAGTAATGAGACAATGGCTTTAACTTCATGAAATAAATTTAATTTTAAGCACAATCATTCAAGCTATATCAAATCATTAACATATAAAATATGCGTCTAGGGGCTTTGAACTAACTATATAAATTAATCCAGATCCAAGTGTTCATTTATTTACCCTTTTTAACTGCACACACACATTAATAATTCTTTGGTCATTCAGACTTTGTAACTACTCCTAAGTACATTTTCATGATAAGTCAAGCTATTACAAGTTCGGTAGGTTTTTATTACAAAACACTCATTTTCATTTTTTAATTTATTTAAACAAGGACGTAGTATTTTACTTAGATGCAAACGTTGGTATGAATGCCAATCTGGTTACTCGACCAAGTCATTTTTATTAAATTGCTTGGTTGAAATGTTATTATACCTTTTGGACGTGGAGACACACATTTGTAAAGCGTGACAATCCAGTTACTCAAATATAAGCTACTTAAGTTGAAAGGCCTCAAATTATGAATGAATGTGACAATTTAGAGCGTGACAAACTCACACTAAATCCTAATTAAGCTGCATATTTAGCCTAAGAACCCCAATTCACTAATTTTGCGAGTTAATGATTCTTCATAATCTAATAGACTATGTTCAAAGTTAAATAAATTCCAATCCATCTAAGCCATTAACACATTCACAGTTTGCGAGTTAATGATTCTTCACAATCTAATAGACTATGTTCAAAATTAAATAAATTCCAATCCATCTAAGCCATTGACACATTCACATAATTTACAAAATGTAACCTAATAACTATCATACAATATGCAAAATCACATTCGAGGAAAAAACACATAAGCCTCCCCATACTTAAACAAAACATTGTGCTCAATGTGAAAAGAGAATAAAAAAACACATAAGGAAAGAAGAAACATAAATTAAAATAATACAAAAAATAAAAATGAAGACTGAATTTAAAAAGAAAGGGGATTAGACAAAGCCTCATAGTGATGGAGGCAGGGATGGTGTTGGAGGTGGCAATCGAACGCCCTAAACCTTGAAATAACGATGGATATGACGTATATCCTAGCACTGATGTTGTTGAGTTTCGGCCATCTCCTTCATCATTTTGGAGTTCTCCACAAGTGTATCTATAATTACCTTGTTGTTTGTAGAGATAATATCTAGTAATTTTTTCCAGCCTGGTTTTTCTACTTCTTCTTCCTCCTTAGACTCTTCATTAGTTGAATCCTCTTCTGTCTGCTAAGGTGGCACTATACTAGAACTCACCTGACTAGCCCTGATCTCAACAAGCATCTTTTAACCGATATCCTGAAGTTCCATGTTATGGGAATTAAAGATTTCATCACACCATAGATGATGATCATTTAGGAAGTTTGGTATATGGACAGTTAAACCACTATAGTACATGCCATAATACTCAGCAATGGAAGACACTAAGTACCCCATACCTAAATTGTTGCTCCTTTTATACAGAGTCGCAACAATAGCATTCAACACATGTGTAACATCCCGTTTCCATATAACGGGTTGAAATATAGAAACGGGTACACGTGAGATTAATCGGGGAGATTAGGAAAATACCTCTCATGCTCATGCATTTGTAAATAAATGATCTTGCACATGAAAAATACCTGTACATGCATTCATGACATTTTCCCGGTATAATTGTGAATAGATGGGAATTTTGCAAAATAGGCCTTGTGTGTG
>JAOQMS010044082.1:0-10823 GCA_027563885.1 Erythroxylum longipes | reverse complement strand
TAATTATCCCTAATTGAATTAAAGGGAATCAATTGGACAATCTCTCAACCTACCTAATGACTCGACCTATTCAACTAATTATTAAACTATCCCATGGGTCATCAATTGATTGATCGAGATCTCTCTTCCAACTATTCAGTTAACGTGATGATTGTAAGTCTATAGGTCGCCAACTCTCATTGTACAATCCAACACAAATTTATCTTTCTCACTCTCTCAATTTGTTGCAAGATAACAAATAAAATCAACAACCATCAAAGACAACTTCATTCAATTCAATAAAATAGGAGTTCTAACAAAATAGTTCAAAAGCAATCCTTAAAACTAAATCAGCCTAACATGGTCTCCATAACATCATCAACATTCAAATAAACCATTTTACAAAGAATAGAAGAAGTAAGATTGATAGAAAATTGAATAAAAAGACTCCTCTTCTTTGCCAAAATCTGGAAATTTTGGTGTTGATGTGTTATTTTCCCCAATCTTGATGATGATCCTTGACTTTAATCCTTCCTCAAGGCTCCAAACATGTGTTCTTCACTCCAAAGATGGTGTTTCTACAGAAGGGTTTCGTCTCTTTTTAGATGGAGGCTTAATGATGCTTTTATAGTCCAAAAACCTAAATTTAATGAAGCCCCGCATAATCCTTCAGATTGTAACTCCCACGACCGTGGGAATTGGTATGATCCCTACGATCACAGGAATTAGCCACAAAACACTTCCTCTTTTTTCCCTCTTTGGTCTCTAATCTCCAAGTCACTCCAACTTCATTCCTACACAAAAATAGTCAATTCTTACCCTAAATTAACATCAAACATAAAAGAATAATGATGGAAATCAAGCTAAACAAAAATATACAAAGTGACTCCTAAACTACAACAGTAATCAACAAATATGCAAGAAAACACAGGCTAATTACCTATAAATACATATACTAATGTGCACCTATCAACATCCCCACACTTAAATCTTTGCTTATCCTTAAGCAAAATAAATACAACCACTCTATTCTATCATTTCATTTTCACAAAGACCAAAGCATACAATCCCTCAAATTTAGACCGACTCAACTATTAAGTTAATACACATATCATGACTACTTTTTCATTGCTGCACATAAGCAAACTCAACAATTGAAACCATCACTCAAACAAGTAAAAATGCAAAATGAATTTTTCTCATGGTTTTCACTCATTTCTTTTAAGTGTTTAATGGTTAGTGTTTCGCTCAAACTTCCTATAAGAGACTACACTACCATAGGCTTGCTAATACACCAATTCTCCTCTACAATGATTGCATAGATAAATAGATCAAAAGGACTTGTTTAAGGTTGTAAGGATTATGGTGGGTAAAGAGGGAAAAAGGGTTAAGCACAAGCATTAGTCAAGTAACAAGCAGATAAAATGGGAAAACAAAATATGTTTCCGAGGTATACAAATATAACTGATATTCTGCACTTATTGATGCTACTCACTTGCTCTTCCCTTTTTTTCTTTTATTTTATTTTTCTTTTTTAAATACATGGAAGAACTATGAAACAAAATAGCACTAAATACATTGTAATCCATAAGCAGAAATATACTTAACTCATCTCGGTAAAAAAATTTATTACTTAATACTCTACTAAGCTTGTGAATGGGTAGGCTAATAAGGTTTAAATTTTTAAAATTTTGGGTGTTCTCAAGAAACAAAAGGTTAAGGCTCAACGGGGGTAGCAAAGGATAATACAAAGGATAGATCATTTAAGCCAAGGGTTAAAACAAGGAAAAAGGCCCAAATCATCTCTATTAAGCATGCATCCAGTAGACTTAAACTTATTCAAAGCAAGTCCTGAAGGTAGTCACCTAAGTAAGTAACACTCAACAAAGAAATAGAATGACTATGGATGGAGTCATATAGCTCAATCCTCACTTTGGCTCAAATGAAAACTTATTATGCATCTGTACACTACCTCATTATTCAAATGTCAATTTGTGACTAAGCTTATATATCCAACTATTTTTCATCACTCTATATGGTTCACTTTCTACTCAAGTAGCCTAATCCAAGTTCAAGCATCCATTCAATATAATTCCAACTAGCATGATAGAATCTTATGGCAATATTTATCAGAGTGATTCCACTATGGTTCCATTGCTGACACAAAACATATGATATGCCTAAACATGCATCCTATTTAACAAAAAGCAAAAAATGCAATTAAGAAAGTCAATGTCACCTCCCTACACTTAAAGATGACATTGTCCTCAATGTGACAAGTCAAGCACCAAATATGGGAAAATGACCTCAAACTATATAAAAGAAATTGAAACACACAAATGACATGAAAACAAACAAAAGATGAACTTGAACCAAACAAAAGAAATAATATGAAGCCAAACAAACATGAAATAAAATGAAAACAAACAAGAGAAACAATAAAATTAAAAAGAAAGGGTAAGAAAAGCTTATTCAGATGATGGTGGCGACGATGTTGGTGAAGGAGCTTCAAAATTGTTCCTCCAACAGAAGTTGAGGAACCTCTTCTTCAAACTGCGCTCCTCCTTAAGGACTTGCCGCATTTGGATGCTGAGCTCATTGATTTAGGATGTCATTTGTTGAGAATTGGCAATCATCTAGTTGAGGATTTGTTGAAGTTTGTCGACCTCCACTAGTGCACGCGGTTCCTCCTCCACTGCTTCTAACTCTAGCTCCATCATTGCTCGGGATGTAGAGGCTATACTCGTGCCCTTCCTTCTCCTCACTACAATGTGCATCTGAGGATCTCAGATTTCCAAAGAATGGAACTCTGAAATCTCATAACGTCTTAAATATGATATGTCAAACATATCGTGTGGAGTTATATGCAAATTCTCCGTATTAACATTATAAAACACACCCAAAGCAGAAGCAATATGAGACATTCCAAAAAACGAACTTTTTTTATTAATCACACTCACTATTGATCGAAAAATCCTATAAGGTGTGTTGATTTTAATTTTCTGATCCATGCACCATAAAAAGAAAAGTTCTTTAGCTGAGCTTTTAGTGCTTTATGTTTTATTAAACACAGTCAGAAACATAAATTTGTGTAAAAGTAGATGCTCAGCACTCTGGATTAACAAATTTGGTGCATTGCATGAGTCAAAATGTTCTTCACCTATGAGAGTGTTCCAATAGGAATTGACATCAAAATCAACGTGATCATCTACAATTTTTGCATTCGACAAGTTGAAAAATTCACGCATGATAGAATAATCAAGTTTAAAAATATTTCCAGCTAACCTAAACCAAAACACATCTATTTTTGGGTTATACCAGATTGTTGTGAAAAACTCCAAAAGTTACAATAGCATAAATAGGTATATCGCACCGAACAAACCTATTCCACCCTATGTTTGTAGCTAATTGCTCAAGTTGTCATCTCACTCTTATGTTCTCTAACAACTCAAAATCAAAATACCTAGGAGTGACTATTTCTCTATTTTTAAGGTCACAAAAATGCGTACCTTCCTCTTCCGAATAAATTGGAAAGGGAGAGCGGTAAGTTGCCACTAAATCGCGCTTGCCTTCACCGAAAACTTCACGGTGTAATTCATCGATCGGTTCAGTCAATTTCTAAACCACCCTTCTCTTTAGTGCCATTGCAAAAGGAAAATTTTCAAAAATGGGAGAAAAAGAGTGAAATTTGACTTTTAGAGAGACAAAGCAAAATTTTTCCCAAATCCTTGTGTTTTTGAATGATTAATGCATCAAAAGATGAAAGGATTGTAAAAATAATGAAAGAATTAAAGAAAATACCTAGAATCTAGATGAAAATTGAAGAGTTTTAGAGAGTGGGAGGAGAAATATTTGTGGGTTAGAGAGAGAGGGAGTGAAAGTTTGAAAGTGGGTGAAAAAAGAAAAGGGGAGAGAAACTTTAAGTTTCCCTCTGGATGGAATTCCCATGATCATGGGATTACTATCCAGAAACTTTCTGGAGAGCTTCCCAAGCTCGTGGGAATCACCACAATTCCCAAGATCTTAGGATTAGTCTTTATAAACTTTCTGAAGAGCTTTCCCATGCTCGTGGGAATCACTACAATTCCCACGATCGTGGGAAAAGGTGATCCTCACACTATCAACCTTCTTCCAAGCTTAATTTTACTTCTCCATGATCTCACAACCTACAACCACATCAAATTAATATCATCAACAAGAATTTCAAAAAGAAAACAAATTGAAATTCAAATAAAACCATATTAACATCAATCAAACTCAATTCAAACATGATCATAATTAAAGAAATCCGACTAACAAAGAGACAAAGACAATTAAAAGAAAGTAAGCATCCATGGGTTGCCTCCCATGCAATGCTTCTTTAACATCAGTAGCTCGACTCTCCTTAATGCTCATGGAAACTCAAACTCTATATATGAGTTACCCTAGTACGGACTCCATGATCCTTGTTGTTTTCCTTCTTACACCTTCTCCTGCGTGATTGTTTCTTCTTACTTGCATTCTTAGGGTCCTCAACATCTTCCCATCCACCTTGGTGTTCAGGTTCTTTGATGATCGTTGGTGGTAAAGGAGAGCGATAATTTTTCTTCAACATCTTGAATGGTAATTGCTCCTGTCCTACTCTCAATATTAATTCTCCCCCATCGACATCAATAATTGAATGGCCAGTAGCCAGAAATGGTTGCCGAAGCACCATCCGGGTTTCCTCATCTTCTCAAATATCTAGCATGTAGAAGTCTACCGGAAAAAAGAATTTGTCAATCTGTATTTGCACATTCTTAATGGTTCCCTTCCACAAGTGTACTGTTCTGTCGGCTGTCTTCAACAATGTCTTAGTAAGCTCTGGCTCTCCTAAACATAGCTTCTGACTGAACGAGTAGGGCATCATATTGATGCCAACTCCCAATTGACAAATGCCCTGTCTATCTGAACTCCATAAATACTGTAAAGAATAAAGAAATCCCCTGGGTCTTCTTTCTTTTGTGCTATAAGTAAGTTTCTTTCTAATATGTGTTCTTTGACCTTTTTTTTCACCGGTTCCTTCAATGTGAGTTTTGTTTAGAGTTGATTGGTTATATCTGACATCTCACTTAACTCCCCCTCCTTAAAATTCCTCATTGCTCCACTTAAAGATGACTTTTGTTGTGCAAAAATCTAATGTGGAAGTCCAAGTTCAAGCTCCTTGATTGGCTCGCTTTCTAATTCACTTGAGAAGATTTCCACAACAGTTTGTCCTTTTCTTTTAGCTCCTTTTTTCTCTTCATTCTCACTGTACTGTTGTTCTGTCTGAGTAATGGACATGATTCTTTCCTTCAAATTAATTTCAGTATTGCTCAGTAGCCTACCTGCATTTTGAGAATTTAACGCGTTAGGCCACGATCGTGCACACAAGCCATGATCGTGATAGAAGAGGAAGAACCAAAAGTGACCAGGCCACGATCATGCACTCTAGGCCATGAACATGATAGAAAGCGTCAACATAAGCCATGATCATGAAAGGTAGGGCCATGATCGTGCACTGCATCGGGCTGATAGAAAAACTCAAGTTTCGAACAAATTTTTGGACCATTTCGACGCCGACTTTAACCTAGAGCCTTGAAGATATAAATAGAATATGATGTGACAGCCACCAGAAGCTTAGGGAGAGAGATAAGAGTTAATGAAAAATTTTCCATTCTGCTGATCCCGAGAGAAATCCTAGGGTGACACCAAGAGATTAAGGAAGGAGACAAAGGAAGAGAAACACGGTAAAGAGCTTCACGCGAAGTACTTCCCAGAATAAGAGGTTTTCTGCTGTCACTATCCCGAATTTTATTCCTTACAGTATTTCCGTTATTTCAATTTTATTCATGTATAGAAATGAAATAGGTGTTGAGATTTGTTTGGTTGAATGTTGAGCTGATGTCTAAACTCACCTTTGGATTTGATTCTTGAGATTAATGAAATTTATTCGATTGTGTTTTTATTGATTGGATTGTGATTTAAGTCTTATTCTTAATAACTTGGCGATAGACTAAGAGTGTGAGCTAAGTGAATATAATCAATTTGGGCTAACGAGAGTTGGGTGAATTGATAGGTAAAGGATTAAATCAAACCGGTAGAATCGTGTAACAAGAGATCGAGCATAGGTTCCCAGTAGGTTACTAGAAAACTTTAAATCTAATTTAGTTTTTGGGTCAATTGCGAATCGAGATATCGGCATTCCTACAAATTGAATTAGGGTTTATCAATTAGGGTTAAGAATTATAACTCAAGAGAGAGTAATTCACCCTAGGACCGTTTAGGCCTGTTGAGTCAATAATTGCATAATTGGTTGGGTTTCTTTAATTTCTCATTAAAATCCCCTTTCTCTCACTTAGTGATTTCTAGGTTGATTTTGGCTTTGGTTGCGTGATTGCTTTTCTGTTACTTTTAGCACTTTCAATTCTCATATCTGATTATCAATTGATTTACTTTTCTGCTATAGTTGTTAGGTTTGTGACTTAGCTGCCATTAGCCATAGGACTAGTTCCCTTCCTCGTGCGATCGACACCTTAGGTACTACGCGAACAACCCAAGTGCTTGCGTTAATTACCAAGGTTAAAAACATTGAAACTTAGATCGTGTAACCTTGAGCGAACAAGTTTTTGGCATCGTTGCCTGGGAAACCAATTTAGTTCTATAATTTAAGGCATTAGGTTTGTTATTTTCATTCATTCATTTTATTTAGGATTCGTACTCTTGTATTAACACAAGAGTCATAAGGAGTTCGAGTCATGCAACTAAGACTTCCGAGTTAGACATAACACGTTTCGAAAGAACCCTGAGGAAAGCTCGACGAGAAGAAGAAGAAGAACTAAAAAAAGTACGAATGGTAGAAGAATTTCAAAGGAACATGGATCAAGAAGTTAACCCTAGCAGGTAACAACAGAGGACCCTCATGGATTTTATGAGGCCAAGATTCAATCCTGCAAACCAAGGAGTGGCTAGGGTCTCCTTTGAAATCAAGCCAACCCTCCTGAACATGCTTTAGTAGAACGTCCAATTCTACATACTTGTAAATGAAGATCTGAACGCGCATATAGTGAGTTTTCTCGATATTTGTGATACTTTTCGGTATCACCAGATGTTGGAAGATGCAGTAAGGATTAGGTTGTTTCCTTTTACACTTAGGCACAGAGCGAAGGCTTGGTATCATTCACTAAGTCCCGCCAACATTACAACATGGGAACAGCTAGTGCGATCCTTCTTAAATAAATACTTCCTATTAACGAAGACCACAAAAATTATTGAGAAGATCACAAACTTCCAATAAGGTCATGGGGAGTCTATCTATGAAGCGTGGGAGCATTACAAGGATCTTCAGAGGAGATGCCAACATCACAATCTACCCAAAGAGTTCTTGCTGTAGACATTTTACAACGAAGTGAACCCACATACTCGAGGCACTATTGATGCAGCGTTGGGAGGATTGTTAATGAGAAAGACAGTCGATGAAGCAGAGGAGCTAATAGAGGAGATTGCTAGCAATAGCTGTTTATGGGCTAATAAACATAGTAGGCAACCTATTAATTTTAGGGAACAGAAGGGAGTTGTCACTGTCGACCAAATGATAGAAATGCAAGCTAAGATCAATAATTTGACATGACAACTCAGTAATATGAATTCATCATCCTTAGCTCCAGTGAAGGCCACGCAATTGAAATGTGAGCTATGCGGACAAATGGATCATGATACGGTGGACTGCTATCTGATGAGAGATGATAACCCGGAGCAACTAAATTACATAGGGGCACAATTTGGACGCGGAGGGGGTAACAATCCCTATTCCAATACCTATAACCCTGGGTGGAAGAATCACCCAAACTTCTCCTAGACTAATAATAACATCAGAGGGCAGTTCATACCCCAAAGACAATAGAGCTTCCAACAGGACAAAACAAGCTCGATGGATTCGAAGTTGGATAGAATTTTGGATGAGATAGGAGGAATGGAGGAAGCACACGGGAGGCTCGAGAGTAAATTTGAGCAAGTCACAAAAAATCATGCTTCAGCTATCCATAACTTAGAAGTCCAAGTAGGGCAGCTTGCAGAAGAAATGTCGACTCGGAATGCTGGAACCCTTCCAAGCAAACACTGAATCAAACCTAAAGGAGTGTATCATGGTTATAAGTCAGAATTAAGACAAGAAGCTGGAAAAGGTAGACATGGAATAAAGTCAAGTAATTAAAGACGACCTTCCAAGTAAAAATGTTAGTAAATCGGTGCAATTAACTCGACAGACATTTCTGCACCAATTCTTTGCTAAAAGGGAATTATATTCTAGAAAGGAGGAAGCAGAACTGTTACAAGAAATTAAATCAAACAAAATCAAGGAGGTGACAAAATGGATACATGCTAATTTAAAATTACAAGAATCCATCACAGAGAGGGGGGAGGAGCAAATGCTGGAAACCGTGCCCAACATAATGAAGAAGAGTGATCCAGGGGACTTTTTCATCCCCTGCAGTATCAACAAGATTATCATAAATAGGGCATTCGTAGACTTAGGCACAAGTATAAATGCGATGCCCTACACTCTTAGTCTTAAATTTTACGAGAGCTAGTTCCTACAAAGTTTTTGGTTAAGATAGCTGCTATAACTTCGCTGAGACCAATGGGGATTATACACGATGTGTCGATTAAGGTCGGTAATTTTATCTTTCCCATGGATTTCTATGTTTTGGATATCAATAAAGATGAGGATACTTCGATGATTCTTGGACGACCGTTCTTGGCCACTGGGCACTCAATTATCGATGTAAATGGGGGCGAACTAACTCTACGAGTAGGGAAGGACCAACTGACCTTCAAAGTGACTGTTAGAGAGTACGGAGCTTCTTCAACTCCATCGGTTTGCAACAAACCCGAACCTTGAGGAGAATGGGAAGACATTGAGAATCCTACAAAATTATTCCGAAAGAAGCGCTCACAACGGAGAAGGCGAGGTAAAGAAAATTCCAAGGAAAGTGGCAATCGCAATATGGTAGTAAACATTCAGACTTTGAGATTAATAACGACACTACCATCAAATCAATCATTCCAACCACCGTGAGCTTAAAAGGAGCGTCGAGCTACCGATGTTAAAAGAAGCAAGGCATGGGAGGCAACCCATGGAGAAATTAGTTCATGTTCAATTTAGTTAGATTAGTTGAAATTCATAGTTAGGTTTATTTTGGATTGCATGAATAAAAGAGAAAAGAGGAATAGGATTTCAGAGTCATGGGGAGAGTACGCAAGCGTATTAAGAGAAGTGAAGAAGAATTATTGACCGAGAGCAGGAAAGGATTGGAAGAAGAAGGTCTTGGAATCAAGTTATAGGCACTGGCCATGACTGTGACCCGTAAGGTCACCATCGTGGCCTGTGACTTAGAAGTCCTTCAGTGGTACGCCGCATGCAACGATCGTGGCATAGCAGACCAGATCGTGACCTGCGATAATTAAAAAAAGGGGAGGACACAAATTTTAAGTGATAACTTTACCATTTTACCCTTTTTACCACCTATTTATTCAATTCTTACTTAACTTTTACCTTCACTTTCATTTTTACTTTATCCCTCTAGAATTTCAACTTCCAAAGGCTCTAACATCTCTCTAGAAATTTTCCATCGAAAACTTCCCAAATTCAACCCAATCATGCCTCGTATCAAGCAAACCGCCTGACCAGAACCTCATGGAGCACAACAAGTCACGAAATGGGGGAGGCGGAATCGAGCAACAAAATTTGGAGCTTCTTTTCCCATCTACTTCGAGGAGGAAGGTACTCGTTTCCGTTCCCTTTGCTCTAGGCATATTGTTGTGCCTAAATGTTTTGATTTAGATACACTGGATAGGATAGAGGTGCGGGAGCGAATAGAAGATTTAACATAGAGGATCCAGTGTGGTCAATTCATTAGGTTTCAATTCCCCGTTTATAGGCAGCTAACCCTAGAATTTTTCATAGCCCTAACCTTTGACCACAAGAACACCAAAGAATTATGGTTTCAATTGAGAGGCGAGCGTATGAGCTAATGGTAAAGATTATTTGTGGCATATGCAGATTCCCCAAATCCATCGTTGTCGACCAACATGATTACTTCTGTGCCTCCCAATACTGGCATGAGCTCACTGGCATGGAGCATTTTTGTCGGAGCCCATTCCCGAACCCCAACTTGCATGCAGAATATCATAAAATGTGAGCTTTTTCCAATACCGAACACCTTGACCATTATCGAGTCATCTTCTCAAAACTCCCCTTTCTAAATTCAGCTCAGCTCTTCGAATAGTCGACAAAATCATTTATCCACTTCAACTCGAAAACCTCAAAGAGCAGCGTTGGAGAGTCCAATCTTTACATATATACTTGCTTCGAGTTGTCGGCATAACTTTCGCTATAGACATCCAATTTGGGGTTTCTTTGGATATTTTGGAAGAGGACTTCAAAAAATACAACTTTTATGAAGAACTCGAAGGCTAATTATATCTCCCGGAGGGTCAAAAATAGGATAGAAGATAACAATGAACAGTAACCCAGACGATAGCATGAACAGTAACACAGAGGAAGTCTGTGAATAGTAACACAGACGAAATCTGTGAACAGTAACACAGACGAATCCTTGTGAACAGTAACACATACGAAGTCTGTGACCAGTAACACAGACAAATCCTTGTGAACAGTAACACAGACGAAGTCTGTGAACAGTAACACAGACGAATCCTTCAACAAACATAACTTCTCAACTCCTTCTTATAATCCTTAGCTTATGCTTAATCCTCTGTGTTCTATCCTCTGTAGTTGACTTTTATCCTCTGGGTTGACCACTTATCGTCTATGGTCTATCCTCTGT
>JAOQMS010044081.1:0-10824 GCA_027563885.1 Erythroxylum longipes | reverse complement strand
AATTTATTATGTTTTACTTAAACTAAATAATTAAATACGAAAATTTTTTGAAATATTTTTATTTTTTATTTTTAAATTTTAGCTAATTAAAAAGTCTAAAATTTAAAACTATATTAGGATAATCAATTATAAAGTTCTTTTTTCTTAGTTTTGTTATTTTGAGTTTTCAACTTCTAAAAATTTTAATTAGGTGTCTAAACTTAAAAAAAAAAAATCAGATAACCCAACTTTTATATTATTTTATCTGATTGATAAAATAATATAAAATTGATATTTGAAGAAGAGATTACGTGGAATCTTATTTCTTGTTTGATTTTTGAATATTAAACAAATAATCACATTTTGAATATGAAACCATCAATATGTTTGTGAGATGTGTAGTGATATCGGTTCGTACTAGACCAAATTCGGTACAAAACAAAGAGTCAATTGCATTAGATTTAAATACCGATTCATGTCGGCCATTTTAGATGGTACTAAAATATCGGCCAAATATCAGCCTGTGCCACAAATTTTAAAAAATTTAGAGAATTTTTTGTAAAATTTTCAAAAATGTTTAAAATCTTCCACCCTCCCTCCTACTTCTCCTTTTCTCTTTTTTTCAAAGTTTTTTAATTAGTTATTTTACTTACTTCAACTTTTATAATTAGTCTGAATTTTTAACTTTTGTTTTTAAAATAATAATAAATATTTTTATTACTAATAATAATAATTATAAATTAAATAAAACTTAAAAATAAATTATTTTATTTAACTTTATTTTAATATTTTATATAATATTTATTAATAAAATATGAATAAAATATTTTATTTTTTAAAATAAATAATTTTAAAATAATTATTTATAAACTAATATTTATTATATAAAATTTTAATTATTAAATTGAAATTTATATATTTTAAAACTTTATTTTAAATTTAATTATATTTATTAATAATTATTAAATTAATTTTATAAATTGATTTAAAATTGTAATTATTTTTTATTATTATGATTTTTGGAGAGAGGATTAAAAATATATAATACAATAGCACAATATGATAATGGACTATTTCGTAATTTTTAAAAAAATTTAGAGTCTATTTTATAAATTTAAAAATTATCCAAAATAATACTTAGTATTAACCGATTTTAGTACAGTACCGTACGAGAATCTAATCCGACGCCACATCCAATATGATATTGGCATCAAAAATCATGTTCCCACGTACGAAAAGTCACAATAACCTCCCGAATATCAATTTTAACTTGTTTCGTCAGCCATGTAAATAAAATGATAAAGAAAATAATCCTTAAAATTCCTTTTCGAAAAAAATAATCCTTAAAATTGATTTATTTTATTTTTAAAATTGTAGGCACTAAATTTAAAACTTTTAAAAGTTGAGAACTGAAATGAATATTTACAAAAAAGTTATACTTTTTAATTCGTTATTCCAATTATAGTAGCCCTAATTATTATATTATACATTTGGCGAATAGTAAAATAAATTATGAAAAATAAAAATTATTTTTTATATTTTTTATAAATATAAAAATTGAAAGAAACTAAAATAAAATACAAATTAGAAATTCATTCAAATATATTTTTTGAATTTAAAAATAAAAATAGACAACCCCGACAGAAGAAAACGGGGTTATGTTTACACTCTTAGCCTCACTCCTTATAAACTTAATTCTAACGTTGGCTGTACAATAATGAAGGGTTATATAGTTAATATTATATACTAAGTACAAAATCTGCCCACCCGGATCAAATTATTAGAAAAAATGAAACTACTAGTTTTTTTTAAATACATTTATTTAACTTTAGAATAGAAAAGTAAATTATAATTTGACTTTTGAACCATAGGCAAACCTAACAAATATTATTAAGTTTACAGTTTGGATTTTTGGTGTTACTAGTTTACTATTATGTTAGATTTTCTTAAACAAGTTGTTTTTATTTAATAAATAATTTAAGTATTGGATATATTATTATTTAATAGAACGTCATTGATCAGGTCGTCGAAGCCCACAAAATTAATTTTGATACTTTAAACTCTTTTAGTATTCGTGGAACCAAGTCATATCCTTAAAGAACTAAAAACTAATTTCTTAATTTCAACTGACAAAACAAAGTGGAGGTTTATAATTAAAAAATTAATAAACTAAATGGAATAAGGAATCAAAATAAATTAACTGAATATAAAAGTGAGAAATTAAATATCTCATTTAATTGCAACATTGATCACTAGTCAAAAAGGAATAATTATTACAATTCAAGGAGTTAATTTGAAACATCCTAGGATAGTCATAATAAGTCACAAAATTTTCTAAATTCATTGGTTAAAACTTAACATTTAAACCAAAACTTATCATCAATCGATTGAATATGATAGCAGCATTCTATATCAATTAAATGATAGCAATAAGCTTAGTGAAAAACACTAGACCCTAAATTAAATAATTGAAATAACTATAACTATTCAATTTAATTTCTTATTTTCCATAAGTTAAATATGCAAAGTCATAAATAACTTTTTAGCTATTTGTACCAATCCTTCATGAAAATTACAAATCATTGAATTCATGGATAGCCAACATCAAATTAATTTTTTAGAATAATTAATATTAATTATTCATAAAAATATAAGAACACAAAATAAGAAATACTTGAATTAAAACATAAATATAAGTTTAGAAACAAAACCTCGTAAGGATACAACTAGAGTTTTGAATTTCCTTAAATCAAAATATTTGAATTTGACCACATCTTTAGTTCCAACACCAAAAATAAAAGAAAAGATGAAAGATTGAGAGAAAACTACAAAGAAATGAAAGAGAATGATGTGTGGAAGTGTTATACATGTTTTTGTCTTCTTTCCTACTCTCAAAACCTAGCCTCCTCCTATCTTTTTTTTTGAAAAATTAAATTATATTAATGATATTGGAAATTTGTACATGCTTTACAAAACAAGTAAACTAACTATACGTCCCTCCATAACCCAAACACATTTAACATCTTAATAACATATACACGTGGCTACATCTTGATTTCTTTAAAACTTTCAAAAAGAAGACACATCTAGCGTCTTGATTTCTCCAGGGTTTGCTTTACTTTCTCCTCACATATCTCTCATGTACATCCTTCATTTCTTAAGCGATGAGATTATGCTTCCAAGTCTTCCAATGGAACGGCTAGCACAAAGTAGTTTTGGGATTTCATATTCCTTTAGGGATGGAAATAAGTTTCCTAATTGCAAAGATTCCTATCTAAAACAAATCTAAATCCTTACATAATAGGGATGAAAATAAATTTCCTAATTGAATTCAAATTCTTGGAGCATGATCTCAACTTATCCATTGCATTAATATGTCTACTTTTTAAAAAATTTGTGATTTTGAAAAATAATGCTCAAATTTGATGCAATCTCTACTTGTCATCTTCAAAAACAAAAAAATATTAATTTTCCTATTTAAGCACTAAAATATAGTCCAAACAAAACATTTAATTCCAATTAAGATAATCAAATTCCCCCTACACTTGGGCTCATGTTTGTTCTCAAGCATACATCAATTCAATAGGTCAATAATCCTCATAATAACCTCTCATCTTCTTTCTTGTTATTCAGAAATATTTTGAAAGCTAATTCACATTAAAGGTTTAGGATCAAACAACAATTAAGAGAACAAACACTTATAGGACACATTTTTAGAATAAAAATATAACATCTCATCAATTCCATCAAAATTAAGTAACACAAGACTTGACACCCTTTTATGGATTTTACTTTATACAAGTGTTTATGATTTATTAAGCTCTTAAATTAAAGCGTAGCGAGTTATTTCTTAAACTTGCTCATGAATCATATCTCTACTGCTAAAAAAAATGAACTTAATGTATAAATCAAAAGGACTTGATAAGAGTTGTAATGCGGCTTAGGTAAGGTATGATAAAAAGAAGTTTTTAGGTTAGATAAATTGAAAGAAATTAATAAACTTATCGATACAACTTTCAACTTAATTTAGTCTAAAACTCACTTAATTCAAGTAGCATCCTTTTCAATCACCTCATCTTTTTTCTTTTCTTTTTTCTTTTTAATTTTTTCTTTCTTTCTTTTTTTATACTTCTCCCCCATTCTTAAAAATAATTGAAAAAATTAAAACAATACAACTTGAATCAACTAATTTATTTTTTATGGAAATAGTCAAAATTCTATGCAAATCAACTTGATACAATTCCTTCAATTTAGGGGTTTAAAATCATTAAAACATTAAAAAAAGGGGCTTGTAATAAGATTAGTATACAAGAAAAGAAAGGTTAAGGCTCAAATTAGTTTTTTAGGGATAAAAAGTAAGGTAGACTTGTTTAGGTTAACAATAGTTATCCTAAGTGCCCTTATCATCTTTATACACAAAATGATAAAACAAAGTGGTCACATGTATTCAAACACAAATTTGCATAAACAAACTATGTTTGATAACACACAACAAAAAGAAATGTATGAGCACAAATATGATGAATTCTCATGGGCTCAAAGCTCACATAAGCGTCAAAATGCATTAAGTCTTGTTCACTTTTATTCAACAAAACTAATGAGATACTTAAAAGTAATTTACTGAAAACACTAATTGTGTTTGTCTTTCTCGTGCATTATAACTTTTAAAAAAATGTATCCTAACTTGGGGATTATTTCTAAATAACAATTATAAAACTTTAAGGCTATCATGAGGAATAATCAATAAATGAATCATAATTTTCATAAGTTCAAGCATTGTCCCCAATGTATGCATAAGATGCTCACATGTCACAAAATAATCAACAAAAAATAAAGCACAAAGTAGAATATTCCCCCGAGTTGTGAGCAACTGAAATGAGATGTATGTATGTGTATGGCCACATTTGCTGAATATGCTATGGGTGGCTTGGTATGTCTGCTGGGTGTGGGGTTGCTTGCTAAAAAAGAAATAGAATAAATATAGGGTTTTACTTTTTTTGGCTTTTAAAAATATTTTTAAAATTTTATTTTATAAATAAAATTTTAATTTTTAAATAATATTTGTTTTTTATTTTTATTAAAAATTTTACAATTTTCTTTAAAATCAAACTAACTACTAATATGTATAAGGTGTCATCACGCCTTATGAATGTTAGTATTTTAGAATTTTAGGCATTCCATTCCAAAAAGCTAAATCATATAAGGCATGATATCATCTTATGAGATTTAATATTACAGAATTTTAGGAGTTTTCATTACAAAAAGTTAAATCGCATAAGGCATGATCTTGCCTTATGAGATTTAGTATTTTAGAATTTTAAGTCTTTGATACTGACAACTGAATTACATAAGTGTGATCATGCCTTATAAAATTTAGTATTATAGAATTTTAAAACCCATTTCTCCCCTAAGCCAATAAATTAACTTCTAAAAAACAAGCAAATGAAAACTATATATAACTAAAATAGAACTAATGAAAACTATCATATTTTGGGTTTCCTCCTAAAAAGCACAATTGTTTAACATCGTTTTGCTCGATAAAACTTTTTATTCTCAAACTTTCACTTATTGGAGAAGTGTCAAATTAATATCCACTACATTTGAAAGTGTCATCTCCTTATAAAATGCTTTCAATCTATGTCCGTTCACCTTAAAAATCTTCTGGTATTAAACTTTTTATTTCCACTACACAATGAGGAAATATATCAGTGACAATAAAAGAACGAAGACAACTAAAATGTAACTACCTGACATAAGCTTTAATCGAGAATCATATGATAACACCTTTTGTCCCACCTCAAATTATTTCCTCATGATCGTATTATCATTGAATAATTTTGTTTTCTCTTTGTAGATTATCGAATTCTCGTAAGCATCCAACCTTAGTTCCTCTAGCTCTTGCAATTATAATTTCCTTGCCTCCCTATCTTTTGTCAAATCTATGTTTACAAATCCATTTTTCATTGTTGGATTGAGTCTTGCTAGTGTTTCCCTTATTGGCTTAACATTTTTTTTCTTGTCCTTTAGTTAACCTTTTGAGATGATTACATGTAGTGACTCTCCTTCACTTAAATGGACAAGCTTCAGGTAATCAAGTACAGACTTCAATTCTATCTTCGAATGTTACTCATTCATGTCCAGTTTAGCATTTTGACTCATCATCATCTCTTTCTTCTTTAAAAATAACTTGCACAATTGAATCGATATTATCCGTGTGATAGATGGATTGAAAATCATTAGGGTACTTCATTGCTTCAAAAACATTGAACTTCATTATCTCTTTAACAAACTTAACGAAAAGAGTACCCTTATCCACATTAATTTTCATTTTGGTCATCTTCATAAATAGCCTTCCTAACAAAATCGAAGTCAAATGGTCAAAACTACCCCCAACCATTTTCAAGATGTAAAAGTCCACTAAAAATACCAAACTGTTAACTTGGACTAAAACATCCTCTATCACATCAATATGACACACATAAGAACAATTAGCTCGTTAAATAATCACATTAGTTTCTTACAAAAATTTGTATTTAAAGCTCGATAAATGGAATATGGCATGACATTAACAGATCCACCTAATTCTAGCATGGCATGCTCAATTTTCTTATTACCAATTACATACAGAAGTGTAAACATATTTGGTTCTTTGCATTTTTCTTGTAATTTCCTATTTATCACAGCTGATAAATTTTTATGCAAAATTATTCTCTCCTTATCCTTTAACCTCCTTTTATTTATGGATATTTCTTTCAAGAAATTTGCATACTTTATAATTTTCTTGATGGATTTAAGAAGTAGTTTATTAATTTCCACCTTTTTAAAGGTTTCTCAGACCTCTATTTCATGTTCCTCTTCTTTTGATTTATCTAACCTGCAAGGGAAAGGAGATACACGTGCATGAGTTAATATTAGTAAAGATATCATCTTTCTTTTCTCCTTCTTCATACTTTTCTACCTCCATTAGTAATGAAGATTCGGATTGAATTTCCTTCCCACTTCTCAATGACATTGAACTCACATTCTCCTTAGAACTCACCATCATTTGTGAAGGTAATTTTCCTAATGTTTACCCTTCCAATTTACTAACTGAGGTGCTAATTGAGTAATATGCTTTCTTAAGTTTTAAGGACTTGCTCTTGTTTCTTGTTGAAATTATTAAGTATTAGTAGTAAATTATTGAGTATTAGTAGTAACTACCTTAATAATTTCATCCAAAGACACACCTGAATTTGAAGGTTAAGATTGTGCATATGTAGGGGCTTGAGGTTGTCTATTGAAATTATGAGGTTGATATCTATATTGCCCTCTTTGATTTTCATGGCTAAAGTTCGAATGATTCTTCTATCCTAGATTAGAATGGTTGGGTTGGTCATATTTTTGTTGAGGTTGACTAGGAAATCTCCCTATCATGTTAGCTTCTTAAAAGGAGTTTTGTTGGAATTTAAAGCACATATTTATAGGATATTTAAAGAATGAGCTTATTCCACACATCGATTGTAATTGACGTACAACTATTTGACGAATTAGAGTAGTTAAATCTAAAATTTTACCCTCAAGGGTTGTATTACTTTCCTTATTCACACACTTAACAACTCCATTCATCCTTATCCTGAACTATTAAGAATTTTCAGCCCTGTTCAATATAAATTGTCTGGCTATTTTTGACGTTTTGTTTACCAAAGCTCCTCCACTAGCTACATGTACCATACTCATATCCATTGGTTGTAACATCCCGTCCCCATATTAAGGGTTAGAACCCCGATTTTAATAATGGAGAGAGTAGTGATGTCAGAGTTAGAAGAAAGTGTTACATTTCATGCTCAGTAGAATGTTAGCATATATGCACGTGAATTTGAAACTTTGCACACATGAAAATAATTGTACATGTACTCATTGACATTTCGGGTATATTGAATAGTAATGGGATAGATTGAGGATTGTGGTTATAGTGAATGAGTAGAATGAAATAGAGTAGAAAGATTAGAAATAAAATTTAAGTGTTAGATTTAGTGAAGGAAAATACGTTGGAGAAGTTCATTGAGAACATTTAGTATGGGAGTTTTAGAAAGTGGAGAAGAAAGTTATGGTCCTTAAGAGTGAAGATGTTCAGGCAGTGGTGGAGCTACAGAGGGAGCAGCCCCCGCGCCAGCCTCGGCTTGAGCCATCGGCCACCGGCCACCAGCCCGCCACCATCTCCTGCCACCGCCGTTCTTCACTTCTTCTGCTTCCTTGAGGTTACCAAACTACCAGCTCACAACAGGAAAAGATTTGTAAGAGATCCGATAAATAAAGAAATAGTGAAGACAAAAGATGCTAAAATGAACTCACCTTCAAGTTCAAATATATGGAATCAAGCAAACCCAGATAGGAGGGAGAACTGGTAAGCTGTGTTACCGAACGAGGCATAGTGTCTAGTTGAGTGGGTAAAGGCAGTGATGCGAATGATTGATTGTGAAGTCAAAGGATAGCTTTATGCGGTGATTGATCATATGGATCCTATAGAACTAAAAAGACATGAACCGTGCTTATGATGTTTCCACATGGAAGACTACGGGTGGCACTGATTGGTCTAACAGTACTGTATGCGCAGTGACTATGAGGCACCGACAATGAATGTTGCGTTAGGAAAATAGAAAAGAGAAATATAACAATGAATGCATGCTTCGGGAGCAAAGCCTAATGCATCTAAATATGTTTTCACTTACATGGCTGGTGAGGCTCCAATTGCTGTATTAAAATTAGTTGGAAACAATTATCATCCATTAGTTCTAATGTCTCTAAAAATGTGTAAAGATATTGTAATTTGAATATTTTAGTTAACTTCATTTATGAATGTGCTTTGTGAAATTATTTTTGAATTAATTTTGAATTTACCGGAAGTCTTCGTCGTTAGTCCATCGCTGTCCAATCAGCCCCGGCTCCAGGACATTCCTGGCTCCTCCACTGTGCTCAGGAGCATAGATGTATCGTCTGTGATGTTGTCATATCGTCTGTGATGACATCATTCGTCTTAAGAGATGTATCGTCTGTAAAGATGCATCGTCTGTAAAGACGTATCGTCTGTGATGACGTCATTCGTCTTAAGAGATGCATCGTCTGTAAAGATGCATCGTTTGTAAACACGTATCATTTGTGATGATGTCACATCGTCTGTGATAACGTCATTTGTCTTAAGAGTTGCATCGTCTTAAGTTGACTTTGCTTGGTCTTAAGTTGACTCCGCTTCTTCTTAAGGGTTGCATCGTCTTAAGTTGACTTTGCTTCGTCTTAAGTTGACCTTTGTTTTGTCTGCCCTTTTTGCTTCGTCTGCTTTCTGCATTCGTCTGCTTTTTGGAATTCGTCTACTTTGTCATTCGTCTACTTATTGCATTCGTCTGCTTTTTGGCATTTGTCTGCTTTGCCATTCGTTTGCTTCTTGCATTCGTCTACTTATTGCATTCATCTGCTTTGCCATTCGTCTGCTTCTTGCATCCTTTTGCTTTGCCATTCGTCTACTTTCTGCTTATGTAACCGAAACTTCTTCTGTACACTGTTCATTTTGTACTCTACCTCTGTACACTGTTCATGAAAGAAGTAGATATTAAAGTCCTCTTTGAAACCGTCCTAAGATGATCTCAATCCGATATCTCTAGAGAGAGTTATGCCGATTGTAAAAAAGCTTCTGTGTACTGTTCATTTTGTATCGTCTGGTCCAAATTTGACTCTCTAGACGATAGAATTTGCCTTCAAGGTCTTCATGAAAGTTATAGACCTATAGGTCTTCTTTCAAACCATTCAACAAGGATCTTGATCCGATACCTATAGCGAAAGTTGTGCTAGTTTCCCTAAAGGAAAAAAGTTCAATATGATTGAGGGTATAACCAAATTGAATGATTTTGGTGTCAATGGAGACATAAGACATAGGGGAATATGTTTTAAGAAGAAAGTGTTGCAAAATGACTTCAGTGTCGGGGTAAAAAAGAATATTTAAAGTTGACCTGAAATGATGTGTTATGGAAAAAGTTGAAAGTGAGCAAGGGGTTGTGATTTGTGATTACAGTGGTTTTATTGAGTCATAATCTTAAGTGTAAATTATATTTAAGTGAGTTTTAATAAAGGGAAGTGGATAAGTGGATAAGAAATGGACAGGTGTCCTAGCTAGAGTTAAGATTTTTATTGCATTAAAAGGCTAGCTGCTGTCCTTATCCTTATCATTCTTGAAACTTCTTTCTCTAGAGCTCCTCCAACTTAGAGGTTTTCATCAAATATTCATCGAAGTTTAACCTTGCTTTTCTCTGTTTGTCATCACTTCCACTCTAATACTCTTTCTTCTATTCCAAGAAAAACCGAGCCTCCCTGTCAACTTTCAAGTTAATGTACGTGGGTGCATGAGGGATTAGGGTTACGTGATTTTGCAAAGATTGGAGTTTCAAACAAGTAAGCTTGTTATGTTTATGTAGTTTTTGCATGAAATGAAGCATGCATCGTTAATTCGCTACTAAATGGTTAAGAACAATGATATTCTTATTTGTTGGAAAATGAGTGAAGATTTAGTGTGCAGTACATGGTGATTTTCTTTGGATTGATGACTAAAATATAATGGGATAGTGTTAAACCAGTATTGGGAGTTGAAAGATCAATGAAAGTGTGTAAAGGAGTGAAAGAACGATTAAAGTGATAGCTAAAGGAAATATTGAGTTTGAAGCAGAAAGTTGATTGTTGGGCCCCCGCCTCTTGTGAGACACGTGGCCGACGTCCTAAGTGACATCTGGACGCACATCACACAAGGGTGGAGTGCCCTCACCAGGACAAACCTTAACTTGAAACTTCATCTTGATCACTTCTTACCATCATGTCCCACGA
>JAOQMS010044080.1:0-10826 GCA_027563885.1 Erythroxylum longipes | reverse complement strand
ATAACTGTACAATATATTAGTGGACTATTTTGCAAATTTTTAAAATTTCAGGGACTATTTCATAAATATAAAAAATTACCCGAAACGGTACCTGGTATTGACCGGTACCGGTACAGTACTGTTCCAGACCTCAATCTGGTACCAAGTTCGGTACGGTATTCGCAACATTGATTCTAAGTCCCTCTCGTTTGTGTCAGTGACTAGGCAACCTTGGACAGCTGCGCTGTAGCTGGGTTGAATGGTGGGTGGAATATGAGAATGGTGACCTCTGGCCCTCGTAGTTGAGCCTTTTTTGCGGCATGGCCGTCGCAACCAGTGGAAGTCATGTGCTTTAGTAACTAATGCAGAGATGTATTAAAAAAAGGTTTGTTGGTGCTTATCAGTGGGTTTCAGGAAAGTGTTTTAGGAACACAATTATTTAACTAGTATTAAGTGAACTGAGCTTATTCCGATTCTGACGCTTTGGAATATGCTTTTTCGTTCGTTTTTGTTTTCCAATTTTACATGCAAAGTGTACGACTATATAGAACTTTTTCCAAACAAAACAAGCATATGAACTGCCACAATAGTGTGAATAGTTAATACTTGCACTAATTTTCACCTACAACATAAACCACCTATTGATTTTTAACTCTTTTATGCAAGTCCCATCCCTATTTTCTTATACTCAGGAAGGGAATTAGTGTGCCAATCAGTTGACGAATATAGCCTCAAGATCATTACATGGAGTTCATGTGCTTTTGGTTCCGCCGCTACCATATGTTGAGACAATTCATCAAGATATGCACGGGTGGGATCTAGAAGAATTGTCCATTAGTTTCTTTCGTGTGTACTTTCCCTTGTATTAAAAAAAAAAAGGTTCCCAACCTCCACAAATTTCTACAAAATCCCATTCAGCCAACAGCTTATCTCCATCGATTCAATGATAAATTTTGGCATAGCCAAGGCAAATGCAGAAGATAATTCAGCACTAACAAAAATGAGGTGCGAACATAGGTACACCAAATGAGAATAAGAAATAATGTTACCTTTGTGCTTGATGAAGTAGATGGTCCAGATGTAGGTGCAGCCCACAATACTTGTTAAGCCCTGTTTATGAATTTCAGCATGCAGTTTCTGGAGCCTAAACAGAGAAGCACAATTGACATGGTCCAAATCATGTTAACTTTTCAATCTTAGCAGAAGGCAATACGTCTGTCTTGTTGGTGTCAAGAATAAGCAGATTCTCCTATGAAGCTATTAACAATTTCAAGATATTTGAAACTATGGAAAAAGCAAATTACTCATTAACTAGAGGTGGTGAAGTAGACGAAACCTATAAATAAATTACATAAAGTGGTTCAGGTTAATAATAAAATAAAATATTTATATTTTTAAAATAAGTTAGTTTCACTTGCCCTATCAACAATAATGACGTGGCACATGGGCCTATAAAAATAATAATAAATATTTGGTCAAATTTGTTAATTGGTACAAAACTTAAGGTCAAAAGTGAACATTTTGCTGCTGAAGACACTATGTGAACAAACGGTGTCGTGCCAATGGAGTACCTTATAGATATGTTTTATAACGCCACAGTTCTTTAAAAATTTTAAAGTAATTTGACTTCTAGAAGAGAAGAATGTAACATGAGCCATATTAATGTATGAGGATCGAAATCAAAAGGCAACCCCTTCATTTAGGGCACATACAAGAGGAGTAAGACCAAAATAATTCGATTTTTCTTGGGCCTAAGATCCCATGTGCTATTTACACTATTTTGAGGACTTATTAAATGGGAGTGAAGGTGTGACAAAATGGTGGGGCGGGTGATCTTAATCAATACCAACAGTGTTTAGTAGTATTACATAAAATCCCTCCCCTGAAACTCTTATTTACTCGTCTAATCTAATCCCTGATCATAAATATATGCTTAATCTCTTCTTTCACTGGTTGATCTTCTATAGGGTAACCCAGGTTTTACATTATTGAAAGGGTTAGCGAGTCCTTTCCCCGAGACAGTTTCCCTAATGATCCCACTCGACAAGTTCCGACGATGTTTAGCCGTGTCCAGAAGCAAAAAGGGACCAACTCCTCCTTCCAAATTCAACTTCCTGCTATTCTCAAAAGGTTGTACACCACAAAGATCCCTGTCCTCCATCGCTGCATCTTCATGGTAAGTCTGATGTCTGCTGGTATTTTGGCATTTCGAATAATGCATGGGGGAAGAACAGGAAGATGACGAAGTGTCAGAATCTGGCATATTCCTCCAGGAGCTGTTACAACCACCAAAAATGAAATCAGAAAGGTCATCGGTACTTGTGGAATCCCGGGTACTATCCGTACTGCAGGAACCTTCATCCGAGTTGCTGCTGGTAAATGAGAGATTATCGCTTGATGAATCTTCTTCTAAAATCCTTTGTAGGCGGTGGAACTTCAAATAGAAAGATTCAACATTGGCTATGTTATCCGAACCAATTGAATCAGGATGCAATTGAACTATATTCGATCGTGTGGATGTGGATCTTGAATTAAACATAGCATTCTTCCCAGATATCCTTGAAAGACTGCCTATGCCTTTTGCATCAGAAGGAACTATTTTGCTCCTTATCAATCTTGGTGCCCTAGGTGAGCATCTGCAAGAAAACAAATTAGTCCATCAACGTAAGAAACAATGATTAAAGATGTAATCTTCTCGTCAGCAGAGCTTGTGAGATCTGTCACCTTGCATAAAGAAGCATGTATGCGCCTTTCGTTAGCACGCTCTCAAGTTCAACAGCGGTTACCTAGCAAGCATGGCAACCACAATATTAGAAGCATAGAAAAATATTTCGGCTTAGTTCAATTACATATGCATGGACAAATAGGGGGGACAAAAAAAGAATTGGATGGTGAAGGCATTTTAAAAGATATCAACAACATATAGGAGGAAGGGGGAAAAAATCTAAAGATTACAAAAGATTGAACTGTTCCAGAGAGCATGTCAGAACTAGAACTTGTATGAACTGACTCTGAAATTCTGTGCAGCTGACAAACTACTGTATGCAGCCTAAATTTATGACCAAGAGTGTGATTCTTTTGAGCATTTTCTGATGGTCAAAAATTGGCAAAGCTCCTTCAAGAGAGCACGGTAACTCATTCAAGAGATTCTTGCAACAGAATGATTTAAAGTTTTTCTACAGCAAAATTGAAATTTTAATTGGAATGGTACATGGAGATATCTAGCAAGAGAATATCTACCATTTGGGTGTTTTTACATGGCTAACCAATCTTCAGTGAGTCATATTTTAAAAAACACATAAATGACTACTGAAATTTTGCTCTAATATTGATTGTCTAAATAAGGAACGTACTGTGCTGTCATCGATTTTGAACCATTTGTTCTGGATATTTTTGACATAGCAAACATAATGCCCAGAAAATGCAGCATTCATCACATCCAAGTGTACGATCACTCCATAAAGCCTGTAAATTGGGGTTTTATCACTTGTTCCACTCATATATGGTGCTAGGTCAAGGACCTCAGGGAACCGGATTGGTTTATTTAGCTTTCCAAATTTACCTGACTGTAAAATCAAGTGTGAATTGTAGATGAGAATCTTTCAATAACACAATGGTAAACATCATTGTTGATTACTAGAACTACCTGAAATCGCTTCAGTGCAATCGTAAGAATGTTGGGAGCTTCCAGAATTGCCAACTTTTTCTTGGCCTTCTGATAGGATTTGCATCTGAATAAAATAAAAAATAAGTACAATGACTATTAAAATAGAAAGTTTTACCAGACGGCTGAAAACAAGATGACAAGGATGCAAATATGTATACAGAATCATAATTCAGGATGCAAATATGTATACAGAATCATAATTCTTCTTCAGACCTAGTGCAAACCAGCTTCCTCCCCCACTCCTAATTTCCCTTCTCTGTCTCAGGTATCATATTTAGCCTCCCAACACCAAGACTCTTTATCGATTGCAAAGAGATTAATGCAGATTCTCTAGGCAACATGGTATTGATATTTTTAAAAATACACTTTCAAAAGCTTTCCCCAGGAAAGTAATATGACCAACCTGCAACATTCATATTTGTTGTCACCATCCAAAATCTCATTGCTTGTGAATCGTCTGAGTGCGTCTTCAAGCTTGTCTATTTCTCCTCCTATTTCAACAGCAAGATCCATCATTCTTTCTTGTCGCTCTGATTTATAGTGACACTTCAAGCATTTAATCTGTGAACATTGGAAATTTCATCATAGGCCAGCTATATATGTTAAAATGCAAGTAATGAAAGCAAAAACTAAGTAGAAAAGTTATTCATGGCAACTTCTTAATGGCATCCTTCCAGTAGTATTTACCTTCGAGTGAAGATATCCTCCAAAAGTAAGGCCAACAAGAGTAGTTTCTTCTTCAGCAGATCCCAAGGCATTCACCCCAGCATCCTTATGGCAAACTGATTGCATTGCATCAATAGCATACCTATCAATCCATTTGACATATTATTTTGCTAGATAAGTGAAAATATGAAATGGATCCTAACATTGGAAAGAATAAAAATCAACCACACCTTAGAAATTCATGAGCATCTTCCTCTTTCCCATTACCAAGCAAGCTTCCCATACTAGGCAGTTGGGATAGTATCCCAACAGGAGAAAGTGGAGATTTCCCCTCCTTAGCCTTAAAAATCAAAATTTCAAACTCACAAGTGAAGCACCATTCTTTTCGTGCACCTGAATACAGCAGAAAATAAAAATTATACTGCATAAAAGTTATCATACTATTTGAAAAGTGATTTTTTAAATTTCACCAGGTTTAAACATACAAGCTTTAGAATGGAGTCCTTGGACAAAAAAGGCAGTCAAAGGTGGAGTGAATGCTAGGCATTGCAGGACAGCATTGGCATAGCAGCTGCAGGATATTTTATAAAAAAGGAAATGTTATAAATAAGATCCTTGATTGGCAAGTCAATAACGTGCGTGAAGGATCAAAGCAATCCATAGAACAATAATGCCCATTCTGAGAAATATTACGGTTGCTCTAATTATATCGTTGTTTCAGCATGCTGATGCAATATTGTTCAATGGTTATAACACAAGGTCCAGTTTGTCCTACCAGTAAAGATTTTGCAAACAAGCAACTCCAAAAAGTAAAAGCAAGTTACCCTAATTATGGTTTAGAACCCTGATGACAATTTCAAATAATTGAAGCTAACAACCAAAATATTGATTAAGCTGAAAATAAACCATCACAAAGGCTAGTATTAATGAAGGAAATGGCTCTATATTAGGATCTAAGGCTTAATTGAACTCCTATGAGAAGCATTACTAATACCTGTTTCCACAATTGATAAGGCCAAATGGTTGAAGTACTTTGTTTGAGGTATACAACTTTACAAATAGATCGTATGGAAATAGTCCCTGAAGAAAACACAAGCAAGCCCAAAAATGAATTAAGTCAAGTCTAGACATATTTATGGAAGGGAAAAAACAATAATAAAACCTTATCGCTGTATCTTCCACATTTAGGTCCTCTGAATTGGTCTACTACTTTCTGCACTGACGATTTCAGACCATAAATAGAACTTGCTGAGAAACTTGTATTATGGGACACATTAGAAGGACAAACATCAGCATTAATAACTTTGCTAACTGATCGCGCACTTGTACCAGCAGTCAAATTGTGCTGAGAAGCATCAGATGATAATTTGGACTTGGAAAATTCAAAAGTACCCACAGTATCACTAACAATATGATTTGAATTGTCAAGGTTTGTGGATGAAAATCTTTTAACCTTTGATGCATCTGTGCTGAATACATTTTCTTCAGATCTAGAAGATGACCACGACTGTGAAGAGTATGATGACCCAGATTTAAGCTCACTGGACTTTGAAACGTCTGAACCATTGCTAGTTTTATTATCCTTACAATCAGAGCTCTCCAAACTAACAGAAGGAGAACTCCTGACCTTTATCTCATCAACACCACTTTTCACTGAAGAAGACAATCTATTAACTGGTTTACCAACAGCAGTCTCAAGTGAATCATTAGATGTACCCTTTGCCATGGAGCTTTCTACTGTCGAGATATGATCAACACTTCCAGATAAATTGAACTTAAACTGGAGAGATGATTCATAATGAGATAATTTCATAGCTCGATTGCTGCTGAGCAGAGAAGAATCATCTTGTGCATTGCTGCTGGATAAAACAGAGTCAAGGGCTCTCCCCCAGAAGTCCGAAGAATTCTGTGTTTTTATAGAACCTCTGACCACAGGAATGGTACTCTGACTCGAAGGAGCTGAAGTTGCAGACAGACTATCCTCATAATCATCATCAGATCTACAGTTATATAGCTTAATCAATTTGCTGGTACTATCCAAAGAATCAACCAAGCTGGTAAATTTTGGAGATGACGGTTTGGTTTGATCCACCTTGTCTTGAATGTGAGGAGAAACATCAGCTGATTTCTTCCCTGAATCCTCAGGTTCACTCGAACTGACACTCTCACCAACTGAAATATCATCAGACGATTCACCACCAGGAGAGGAAGAAGAGAATCCAGAAAAAGAGGTGCCTGAGGATTCAGACGCAGAACATGCTCCATCTGTATCAGCAACTGAAGGAGCTTTAACATCGTCGTCGTCATCCTTCACACTGAAATCTGGAAATGGTGGTTCTGAATGGGGTGGTCTGATGTTTGCATTCTCATATTTGCTGTCGGCAATAATGGATTGATCCGGTTTTGAAATCCTGCTTCCAGAATTGCTAGCATTGTTGCTAGTACCAAATGAGATATCACGAGGATGACATTCTTTCTTATGACCTTGTCTCCAGTGGATTATTTGACACTTACCGGAACTGTCGCAAATAAACATCGATATCAAAACATCAAAATGGAAAAGGCCAGAAGCATGCTCAAATAAACAAAAGTAGCAAAAACTAATCCAGTCACTCAGAAACCATTGGTCTCACTAAACATAAGTGTGAACATTTAGAGAGAGCTGAAATCCTAAAGAGCCTTAATTTAGAAATTTTCTTTTCTTTCTAAGATGACACATTACAACTATTTTAATTCATGCACAGCCAGATCATAATAATCAACAACACCACGATTATTTAGAATCAATACCTCAAATAAAAAACTTAAACTGCTGACACCCTGAAAAAATTAGTGAACAAGGGGAAACACTTTAATTCCCCTTGTAAAATTCACATCCAACATTTTTTAAAATACTTTTCAACTAAAATTCGTAAACTTCAAATCCAACATTTTTGTTTATCCATATTCAATAACACCAACCAGATAAGAAAGTATTTAACTATAAAAAGATAATCAGTGTTGAAGTTCTTCTGAATTCTGATCAGTGAAGTTGATTCCCAGATTGCACACTTTACTTTCCATCCACTGTTTACCCCAAATAATGCGAAGTAACGAATCAGATTCTCCTAAAAACACTGCTCGAAATCCTAAAAGTTTCTTCTATAATTCTGCAAACTATCAACAGTTACCTCCCAATACAAATTCCAAATTCACCACCCACATTCAAGTAAAACCCAAGCAAACAAATCTAAACGATTAAAATGGAAGAAATGAATTGAACATAGCATACCAATATCTAACCGCTTTACACTGCGCACACCGAGTAGTGGTAGGGCAATAACAAACAGCGCAATGATAACTGTTCATAGTAACCGGCAGAGTGGGGGTGATGGTAGCGGGGGTGTAAGAAACCGTGGCCTCCAACTCCGCCCTAGCAGTCTCCTCCGAAGCCAAAACCAACAACCGCCTGATCTCCTCCTGCCTAGCGACGGAAAATCGCCATTTACGACGAAGCACCAAAAAGACTAACGGAAAAGCCACGCAGACCACAAGTACCCCGGTGACATGCATTTATAAGGCCGTTTCTAAAACGACATCCAGCGAAATTCACAATCCCTTGATTCCTATTCTCACCGCCACACATAGGCGAGGCGGCACCGAGGCCGGCGAGGTCTACTGCAGCGATTGCGCGCGCAAAATTCCAGCCATCAAAACTCTCTGACGGTGGAGATTGGAGAAGAAATAGATTAATTTTTTACAAGAAATTTGATGGACGAGGGAAAGGAATTTTGTTTTCATGCACCTCTTAAAAGTGAATTCGTTGCTCGTCAAGTATTCGGACTGCTGGTCCCCACCCACAACTCGGTCCGACCGGTTACAACAAACGGTTCCGTTTCTTATTCTAATCCTTTTCTTGTAAAATTTAACGGACTAAAGGTGTGCAACTTATATTTTAATATTTTTTATTAAACTTTTTGATAAATTTCGGAATATCCTTTATACATTTTGTCCAATTTAACGACATTTTCGTTACTGTAGAAGATTCCGTATTGAACGATTGACTGACGGTGCATACAATGTGATGGTTGGGTTCGGCTTGGGGAGAAGATCCGACGGTCGAGATTTGATGTGATTGTTCGTTGATGATAACTACCACTTTCTGTGTAATTTCACGGCGTGATTCCCAGTAAACACCTTCCTTGTTAAGGTTGGACTAGAAGAGTAGTTGCAAGTCGCATGACGTCTCTCGGTTTCTCAGTGTTTTCAGTGTGGAGAGAGAGAGAGAGAGACAGAGGGTACTCATCATGACACCCATCATACTGGTCATGAGATTACTGGGACCAGACCAGATGTTTTAATAAGATAGATATAATGGGCTTGGATTTTGCTTTGTGTCGGTAATTAGAAAATGCTTGATTTGTCGTTAATTACGATTCTAAAAACAATCTCACACAACAACATTAACTTATGATTAGTGTAATCCTTGCTTCTCTGAAACCGACTTCACATTATAACATGCATCTGGGATCCAGGAGTCATAGTTGTACACTTCAAAATTATCCACACATTGACATTCGGAAAATTTTAAAGTAACATTATTTAATTTGATAATTTTTAAGTCCTGAATTAGGTTTGATTAAGGCAATAAAATTTTAAAATTAAAAATTAAAAAGTTTTAATCTGATTAATTTAATTTAATTTATTAATTTTAAGTCAAACCCTGATATTCATAGTGCCAAAAATGTTGCACTGGACCCAACTCCCATGAAGGTTTTTCTTCTTTAACGTAGTCGATAAGTTGGAAGTTGGACCAACCAGGTGCATTGCAACCCAACACCTACACCTACGAATACTACAAAGCAGAAGTAGAAACCCAACCAATGAAAATCGTAAAGCTAGAACATGATGAAGATGGTGGGACGATGTAAATCCAATGGAAAATCTTGTATCAGAACGAAGCATTTTCCCTGGGAAGTTGCCGCCTAATTTGACTGTAAACAGGAGGATTAATTGTTTTTTAACTTTTAATTTTTAACAAAATAATCTAATAGTTAAATTTTCACTAACATAACAGTTATAATTTAGTCGTTACATAAATATAATATATGATAATTGCATAACAAAATACTAACTTGAGCACGACATTTATGTTAATGAAGAATTTATTGAACTATTTTTGTTTAAAATTAAAAGTAGAAATATTTTATTATTAATTTCCAAAATTCAGAATGATATTATAAAATTAAATAAAATATGAAAAGAATGGATATACCGTGGCAGAGATGCGCAACGCAAGAAATTACTTAGCAAGTGGGTAGAAACTTAGGTAAGTGTTGATCTCGGGGTCAAATATTTCATGTTTGTCCATACAATACGCCATCCGCATCGATTTGTAGGATCCTGAAAGCTTAAGATAGAGCTAATTGTTTGGTAATAAAAGAGAATCAAATAACTTGCGGTTGTCTGTTTCTACTTTTCTTGTCCTGCATTATTCAAAGGACAGGCACCAATTGAAAGTGATCCCAACCAGAAACTGAGACGTCTAGTAGGCTTTGCTGGTAAGTCCCAATCATACCGAGAGTTTGAGGAAACGATATAAAAGTAGGAAAGAAAACAACTCCACAACAGGAGATAACATTAATTTAAAATCGATATCTTAATTCTAAATTCAAAAACTTATTTTTAAAAATCAATATCTTTTTTTTTTGAGACAGCTGGATAGTATTGGCAAAGGCAATTATCTAAACTACTCAAATAATCATGCATCCGTTCACTAAAAATACATCAAGTATGAGATAAAGGATTAAAACGAATAGGTAAGGACAGAAAGAACACTTATTTCCGATTCACTTTTAAATTATTCATATTTTATTTTATTTTGTTATTTATAAATACTCAATTTTGACATTTATAAAGAACAAAATTACACAAATTAGGAATCTGTTTTACCCTCACCTAAGTCTATAAAGCATTAAAAATGACCCTGAGTAATGTAGTAAGATTTTGGTAAACAATTGACTTTCACTAGGTTTTTTAATAGTTCCTATTTCACTAGATTTTGGCTAAGCAATCCTTCTCACTCCTTTACTATTTTGTGAATATGAATAATTTCGTATAAAAAAATTAAAATTTTCAAATGATTTAGGAGAAGAAGTTTGACTATCATCTATTTAGAAGTTGATATCCATAAAAGCAATGAAAATTATAATGATTTTTTCTAAAAATTAAAAATTAAAAATTGCATTGTTATATCATGTAGATCGATTAATAAAGAAATTAAATTCGTGTCTCTAAGTATTACCGTAATAAATAAAAAATAAAGATTTTAATTATCTAAGCTTTTATCTTTTATTATTTATTTTAAATATTTTATAAATATTTTAAACACTCAAAATCGTTAAATTTTATTTTATATTTTAATGAAAAACTTAAAATCAAACTTTTTATCTTAATCTTGATAATTTATGCCATAATAAAACAGCAACTTCATGCATGAATACATGATTCAAATCACGTAAAATACATGCACCAA
>JAOQMS010044079.1:0-10828 GCA_027563885.1 Erythroxylum longipes | reverse complement strand
TATAATGTTCTAATGTTACTTGATAGTTTAATAACTTAAACAATATTATTGTAGGAAAATCCTGAGGCTGCCAAATTCCAAACTAAAGGTTTGAAACATATTGAACAGCTGAATATTTTATTTAAAGATGTTGCAGCTACAAGGGAAGGAGCTTGGGCACCTTCTTCAGGTTTTGTACCAAACGGGGCTTATATGCCATCTAGAGAAAGCCTAGTTGATACCGATCTTGATGATAACTTTTTTGAAGACTTTACGTCAATCAAGAAATTGAAAATATTAATAATAAGATTGGTTCATCAACTCCAACCTTAGGAACTTCTACAAAAGGAAAGGGGAAAAAAAGAAAGAAATATGATACTAGAACAGGGGCAACAGAAAGGTTATGTAAACATTTGGACCGTATATGTGATGTAGTAGAGAGTAGAACTTCAGTAAACTCTGTTAAAAGAGATGAACCTGGTTGTAGCATTTCTGAGGTGATGGACATCTTATGAAGTATAAATGAAATAGAAAAGGGAGGTAAACTGTTTATATTTGCTACCAAATTATTTTTGAAAAAGGAAAATAGAGAGATGTTTGTTTCACATATAAATGTTGATCTTCAAATCGAATGGCTTAAGAAAATGAAATGATTGTGATTTTTGTAATAAATTAGACATGTATTTGGTTACTAATATTAGACTACTTGTAATGTGTTGTATTGGAATTTGCTACTTGTAATGTATTGTATTGGATTTCTATTTGGTTAATTTTGTTGTAATGAATTAAATTGTACTTTATTATTATTGTGTTATGATTATTGTTATATTACCTTGTTATATAATAAGCTTATTATTTATTTATTTTATATATTTTGATACAGATGTCATATTCTGATAATGATTCTGACAATGATCATAAATATAATGAAGAGATTGAAGAAGAAATTTTGCATATGGTTCAAACTGGAATAGCACTAACCATAGACCATTATATTAAATATTATATTAAAAAAACCATGTAGAACTTCCCTCACACTGGAAAGGCGTTTGTAATGGAGATGCTTAATTGTAACATCCCGTTACCCATGTTGAGGCTAGAATAGTAAATATGTGAGATTACTGAGAAGTTATAAATTGCATTTCATGCTCATGCATCATATAGCATAAACACGCATGTGAATATTGAATTTTTGCACATTAAAATAATTGTACATGCATTCATTGACAATTTCTGGGTTAATTAATCTTTATGTGTGATATGTGATTTTGTTGAAAATTATGGCTTTTATATGTTTAAAATTGATTTAGAGAGTGTATATAGTGATTTAGAATTTTTGGAGAATTTTAGGAAAATTTTTGAAATTTGGGTAATTCTGGACTAGAAAAATTGCCAAGTGGCAAGACAATTAATAAATGGCAGTAGAGTTAACTGTCAAATAGCAATGAAAATTTTGATAAATGACATTGGGATTTAATGACATATGTCATTGAAATTTGGAGATAATTTGAGAAGGAATTAGAATTGATTGGACTAGTTAATTAAAAGAACTACTTGAAAGCTTTAGAAATTGGACATGTGGCAAGTGACAAGTGTCACTTGCCAAGCCATTCCTTTAAATCGACGATGCTTTTCACTTGAAAGACCAAGTTAATTGTTTTGTCTTTCATTTCTACTCTTGTCTTCATCTTTTTCGTGGCTCTCTCTTTCTCTTCACGATTTTGAATCTCCAAGCCTTCATTAACACTATAACTTGCTATCATCTTTCACTTATCACTCCCATCTTGTTCTTTTCTTTATGTCTCACTAAAGACCCAACCTTCCAACCTTCAAGATGATGATTGTGTGACACGGGAAATTAGGGCTTCTTGTTGTGTTTGAAGATTTGGAGTTAAATCAAGTAAGTTATGCTTTAAATACCATGGATATGGTTAAATAAAGCTAGAATGGTGAGTATATTAAGATTGATGACTTGATTATGTGATTTTTTATGTGTGTGTCATGGATGATGAAAAGCCTAGGTAAATTTCTTGCTTTAGTATATGTATGATGATTAATAATGTATAATTTGTTATAGAGATGTGTTGGAAGTTGGATGATCCATATAATGGTGTTAAGATGAATGCAGAAAATCAACGATGAATGGGTAAATGTATAGGTTCTGTTTTGGTTAATGATCAAACATAGATCATGAATTGTTTGTGAATGAAATTGAGTTGAAATGGAGTGGAGAATGAAGAGGAAATGAAGTAGAAAAGATGATCTAGGTACAAGGTAGGTTAGATGTAAAATGTTGGAAGTTATAAAATCTGGAAAATTGGAAGAGAATGCTGGAAAAAGTTAGCAGCAACATGTCCACTGATTTTTGCTTCTGTGTTTTAGCCATAACTTGTTCTGTAGTTATCCAAAAGAGATGATTCTTGATTTGGATTATACTAGAGACATAAGGCTACTTTTTTCATAAAGACATTGAATTTGAATTTTGTCCTTAAGAGTCTCAAAAATTGACACGAAATTGAGAACTGGGAGCAGCAAATTGTTGGATGAATGTATATGTTTGTGTTCTGTTTTGTGAATAAAAAAACCATAAGTGATCAGTTTTATGTAGATGTTATGAATCATAAACTAAGCGTTTAATGAAAGTGAAAGTTAGGCTAACCAAGATATTGAATTATGTTCTTGAAATGAGATGAATTAAGGAAATAGTTAGGAATGAAAATTGAAGGAGGATATGTGCAGAAAAAAGTTCTGATAAAGGTGTATAAGAATATGTTCTCTTTTGGGTGTTCATGATCAAGCATGGAATATGAGTTATGTATAGATGATGTTGAGTTAAAATTTAGGTATACTTGAAGAAGTTATGAACTTGAAATGATGAATTTTGAATATGAATTGTTTGAGACTTAAGAATGAGATGTGTTATGGAAAAAAAGATAGGAATTCATAAATGATGAGAATTAGTTGTAAGTGATGAATCAAATGAATAGAGATTTGAGAATTTAATGAAATCAATTTAGTAGTTAAATGTTTAAGATGTGATATTGCATTAGAAGAGGTGAATTTGGGAAGATTATAAGTGAAAGTGATGTTAGAATGGATGTAGGAACCATTGGAGATGCTTTGAAGGGGCTTATGTTTCACCTATTGCATTAGAAGAGGTGAACTTGGGAAGATTATGAGTGAAAGTGATGTTAGAATGGATGTAGGAACCATTGGAGATGCTTTAAAGGGGCTTATGTTTTACCTATGTCAGTTAAACAGACATTAGGTCCGCTAAACAGACCTTCTCGAGTCTAGAAAGACTCTTAGACTAGTCCGTTAAACAAACATTAAGTCCGCTAAACGGACCTTCTCGGGTCTGAAAATGTTCCTAGCCCTGTTCATGTCCGTTTGAAGGGACATACATGTCCACTTAGCGGACATTCTCAGGACAGCTATAGTAAAATTCAATTTTGACCCTTTGAGCGGAAAAATCTCAATTCAAGGTCTCCACAAAATTTGTAGATATCAAAGTCCTCTTCAAAACCGTTCTAGAATGACATTAATCAGACATCTACATCAAAATTTATATCTTTTTTCCCAAGATATGTTTGTTTATAGATGATTGACTTATTAAGGTTTTTCCTATGAGATATTTAGGCTTGATTGTGATCTTGAATGAGCCTATTTGATCTTGGATTGAGATATTAAAGTAAGAAAAGTGGATTAGTTGTTAAGGAATGATTTAAAGATCATGTTAATTGGTTATGAGACTAGTATTAAGAAAATGTGCTCGGGATTGTCATTGAGTATGCATTGTGCATAAATCATATATACATATATGCATAAATGAGTACTTATGTAATTGTACAAAGTTGTAATGTGTGTAAATGTGTATGCTTGCATATTATAGAAGATCAAGTAGATCAAGCGTCTTCAAACATTGCTGGGACTTCGAGGCAATAGTTTCGAGAGCAAACTATGAACAATTTAGACAGTCTCACTCAATTATTGTTGTGTTAAATTCTGTTTGGATTATATTATGAATGTGATTGTGTTGATTCCGGACATTAAGGTCCGATGATTCTGATGAATGTATTCGATATTAAAGTGCTACTTGTATGTGAATAAGAAGAACTAAATGCTTCTTGACATGATTGATTGAATATGAAAGATGCATTCCATACATGAATGCATAATCAGATAATGAGAGTTGTGACCTGAGTAGCCACCGAAAACGAGCTTAAAGCTCCAATGTGACTAAGAGCCAAAGGCTCACTATGTAAAAATGAGCCCTGTATTCCCAATGGATAAGAAACAGTATAAATGAGCTCGGTATCCACAATGGATACGAGACAGTTAGGCACTCAATCACAACAACGTAATAATTGAAAAAGAGTCACATATGCATTCCATATACTTTTTATTAAGTGTGTTTGATTGATTGAAATGCAATTGTCTTACTCTTAAATGAGATTGTGATATACGATAATATATGCAAAAATACATTGATGTGAAATATATTTTATGTGAAATGATATGTTGCCTGAATTGAGTGAACCATCGATGATGGTTACCTCAGCTGAGTTCGCAAAACTCACCCAAAACTGCATGTTGACATTTCAGGACTGAGAGAAGATTCTAGCTACTGAGAGACCATACAAGAAGCATAATTCTTGTACTTTTGTGAAGAAGATATGGCTCAAAGGTCGGTCAGCTAGACTGAAGGATGCAATTAGATTTTGTGTGTTTCCTCTTACTTGCGGCACTTTTTATACTAGGCTATGATGATGTACATGTATAGACTTTTGAAAGCTACAATGTATGTACATTTGGTATTTATGAAATGAAAAGAGGAAATTTGTTTTTAAAATTTGGTGATTTTTATGTATTTAGATGATGCCATGATTAAGTTGGACAAATTGCCATGTTATAAAGTGAAAGTATGATAGTTAACACGTCGTTATTATAGGGTATATACTAGAATGTCATAAAGGTGTTCTGGTATGTACCTTATAGCAATAAGGTTATTACAGTTAGGTGGTATCAGAGCATGGTTTGGCATCCATAGGGATATATAGGCATGTTAAGCATGAAATATCGTGAGAAATGCAGATAATGATTGAGGTTCTTGTTTATTATAGGTCATCTGCCTTAGGTGATCAATTGGGAAGGTCAGCTGACATGAACGACCAAGAATCTATAGGAGCTAGTAGAGAGTCCTCTGTACCTCAACCGGAGGTAATGCCTCCCAAAGTTCCCAAGAGAAGGGAGAGGAGGTATGACAGGCTGCTGAAGCAGGGGGCTGTGGACTTTTGTAGAAGTACAGACCCTGCGGAGGCCGAGGGATGGCTGGAAAGAACAGAGAGGGTCTTTAATCAAATGGACTGCGAGCTAAACGAGAAGTTCGACTATGCAGTGTCCTTACTACAATGCCCAGCTTATCAATAGTGGAAGACTGTCCCTGGAAGTACCAGCTGGTCTTGCAACCTGAAGTGGGAAGACTTCCTAAGGGTCTTCAAGGAGAACTACATGCCCAAGATTTACTTGGATAGGAAGATGAAAGAGTTCCTAGATCTGAAGCAGGGTAGGATGTCAGTGGCAGAGTATGAGATCAGGTTTAATGAGCTGATGGGATATGCTACTGCTTTGATTCCTACCGAAGAAAATAAGTATAGTAGGTTTAAGGATGGGATGAACATGGAGATCAGAATAAGGCTAACGCTCTCCAATCTGAGTAGTTTCACTGAGCTGAGAGCTGCTTCGATCAGAATTGAGCAGCTACTGAGACTGGGATAAGCAGAGTCTGGGCAAGGATCCGAATTGAAGAGGTCCAGTGAGATTCAGGGTAGTTCTGGCAAAAGATTCAGTAAGTTCCAGAACAGAGCATTCAGATCACCAACTGGATCAAAACAGTCAGGATTCAGCCAAAGGGGTGGTTTTACACAGAATGACAGTGGAAGAGGTATAGTGCAGAGTCAGTTACCCCTCTATGAGCATTGTGGGAAGAGGCACGGTGGTGAGTGCTAGAGATTGATTGGAGCTTGCCTTAGATGTGGCTCCTTTGACCACTAAATTAGAGATTGTCCTACTACTGTGGGAACTCAATCTGGTATGAGTGGGAGATCTGGGATTGAAGCTACTATTTAGCGGAGAAGAGGTAGTGGGACTGGACAGAGAGGCTATGGCAGAAACAGAGTGAGCACAAGGAGTCCTTCTGTCAGGACTGAGGTGTAGACCAGCCGACTGCAGACTCAAGCCCGAGTCTATGCCATGACTAGGCAAAAGGCTCAGAATTCTCTGGATGTCATTGCAGGTGCACTATTTATTTATGATTATGAAGCATATACATTGCTAGATCCTGGATCTACGCATTCATTCATCTCACCGCATCTGGCATCTAGGCTGCATTATGATAGGGACCTATTACAGTATAGACTAGAGGTGAGTACACCAATAGGTAGTACTACAGTTATAGGGGAGGTCTGCAAGAGATGCTTGATACGAATTGATCAAGCAGATTTGGAGGTAGACTTAATTATACTACAGTTGAGAGAGATAGACATTATCTTAGGTATGGATTGGGTCACTACTCATAGGGTTGTCATGAATTGCTATACCAAGGAGGTGGTTCTAGAATCTCTTGGTCAACCAAGAGTGGTTTTTAAAGGAATTAGTCAAGCAGTGTCAGCCAAGTTGAAATCATTTGTGAGTGCATTAAGGTTGATGCAAGGAGGATGTGAGGCCTATCTGGACCATGTCATTAATATTATAGCTAAGCCGAATGTGCAGGACATCCCCGTGGTTAGGGAATTCTGGGATGTGTTTCCCGCTGAGCTATTTGGTTTACCTCCAGATCGGGAGATGGAGTTCACAATTGATTTAGTTCCAGGTGTAGCCCTCCATATAGGATGGCACCTAAGGAACTAAAGGAGTTGAAGGCTCAGTTACAGGTGTTGCTGGAAAAGGGTTTTATTAGACCCAGTGTTTTGCCTTGGGGAGCTCCAGTGCTGTTTGTAAAGAAGAAAGATGGGACTTTAAGGTTATGCATCGATTATAGGCAACTGAATCAAGTGACAATGAAGAACAAGTACCCGTTGCCTAGAATTGTTGATTTGTTTGATCAGTTGCAGGGAGCTCAAGTATTCACTAAGTTGGATTTGAGATCAAGGTACTATCAGTTGAAGATAACTGAGGCTGATGTACAGAAGAGTTCATTCAGGAGCAGGTATGGGCACTTCGAGTTTCTAGTAATGTCGTTTGGGTTAACTAATGCCCTGACAGCATTTATGGCCTTGATAAATAAGGTGTTTCAGCCCTAACTGGATAGGTTTGTGATTGTGTTCATTGATGACATTTTGGTGTATTCAAAGAATAGAGAAGAGCATGCCAAGCATCTGAGAGTGGTTTTATAGATTATGAAAGAGAAACAGTTGAATGTCAAATTCAGTAAGTGTGAATTTTGGCTAGATCAACTAGTGTTTTTGGGGCATATAGTGACTAGAGAAGGCATACAGGTAGATCCAAAGAAGATAGAAGTAGTGATGAATTGGGAAGCTCCGAGGAATGTGTCAGAAATCCAAAACTTCCTAGGATTGGCTGGGTATTACCGGAGGTTTGTCGAGGAGTTTTCCTTAATGTCAGCCCCTCTGACAAAACTTTTAAGGAAGAATGTAGTATTCAGATGGAATGAAGAATGTAAGAAGAGCTTTGAGGAGCTAAAGCATCGGTTGACTAAGGCACCAATGTTGACTATTCCATCGGGGACCGGAGGATATATGGTGTATGGTGATGCTTCACATCAAGGTTTGGGATGTGTATTGATGCAGTATGGCAAGGTAATCGCCTATGCATTGAGACAATTAAGGTCTCATGAGATTAACTATCCGGTACATGACTTAGAGCTTGCTGCAGTTATCTTTACTCTAAAGATATGGAGACACTATCTATATAGAGTGACATTCCAGATTTATACAGATCATAAAAGCTTGAGGTATTTGCTGAGTCAGAACGAGTTGAATATGAGGCAGAGGAGATGTATTAAGCTATTGAAAGATTATGACTGCACAATTGAGTACCACCCGGGGAAAGCTAATGTGGTGGCTGATGCTTTGAGTAGAAAGTCTAATAGTAGTATAGCTCAGATTTAGTTATCGAGGTTACCAAATTTGATTCATTTGAGAGCTCTGAATATGCAATTGAATCTGGAGTGAGATGAAGCATTAATTGCTACATTGAAGCTTAGGCCGATGTTGCAAGATAGGATTAGAAGAGTTCAGAATAAAGATCCCGATATGGTGAAGCTTATAGAGAAAGTTAAGATGAACCCAGATTCTGAGATTGAATTGAGAGACGAGACACTATGGTTAAAGCAGAGGCTATGTATGCCTAATATAGAGGATCTAAGAAAAGAAATTCTAGAGGAAGCTCATATGGCCGCCTATGTTATGCATCCTGGTACTACCAAGATGTATAACACGCTGAAACAGCATTTCTGGTGGCCTGGAATGAAGAAGCAATTGGCGTAGTATGTTTCTAAGTTTATTACATGCCAGCAGGTTAAAGTTGAGCATCAAGCTCCAGTTGGGAAGCTACATTTGTTGTCTATTTCGGAGTGGAAATGGGAACGAATCACTATGTACTTCATTATGGGATTGCCTAGAACTTCGAGGCAGAATGATGCAATATAGGTTATAGTGGACCGAATGATTAAGTCAGCCCATTTCTTACTAGTAAGAGAGAACAACTCACTAGATCAGTTGGCCCAGAGATATGTGAATGAAGTTGTTAGACTGCATGGGGTTCTAGTGTACATTGTATATGATAAGAATCCTAGGTTTACTTTGAGATTCTGGAAGAGCTTACAATTTGCTATGGGTACTAAGTTGAACTTCAGTACTGCATTTCATCCTCAAACAGATGGACAGAGTGAGGAGACAATCAAGACTATTGAGGATATGCTTAGAGCATTTGTATTAGAGTTTCAAGGAACTTGGGATCAATATATAGCTTTGATCGAATTTGCATACAACAACCACTACCACATTAGTATCGGAATGGCACCATATGAGGCATTGTATAGCAGAAAGTGTCGATCACCTCTATATTGGGATGAAGAAGGCTTGAGAATGGTAGAAGGCCCAGAGTTGATACAAGATATTGTAGATAAGGTGAAAATGATCCGAAGTAGAATAAAAGCAGCTCAAGATAGACAGAAGAGTTATGTGGATCAACATCGAAGGGATATAGAATACAATGTGGGAGACAGAGTGTTTCTGAGAGTGTCACCTTAGAGAGGAGTATTAAGATTCGGTAAAAAGGGCAAGTTGAGTCCAAAGTACATTGGTCCTTATGAAATCATTGAAAGAATAGGACCTTTTGCATACAAGTTAGCTTTTTCGAATGAGATGTCTCAGTTGTATAACGTATTTCATATGAGTATGCTCCGAAGATACCGATCAGATCCAACACATGTGATACCAACTCAAGAAATTGAGGTTGCTAGTAATTTAAGCTAAGTTAAGGAGCCGATCAAAATAGTGGGATCTCATATCAAGCAGTTGAGGAACCGAGTCATTCCATTGGTGAAAGTCCTTTGGAGGACTCACTCAACTAAGGAAGCAACTTGGGAAATAGAGGAGCATATAAGGAGACAATACCCCCACATGTTCAAATAATCAGGTAAGAATTTTGAGGATGAAATTTCTTTTATGAGGGGGAGAGTTGTAACATCCCATTACCTATGTTGAGGCTAGAATAGTAAATATGAGAGATTATTGAGAAGTTAGAAATTACATTTCATGCTCATGCATCATATAGCATACACTCACATGTGAATATTGAATTTTTGCACGTTAAAATAATTGAACACGCATTCATTGACAATTTCCTGGTATAATTAATCTTTATGTGTGATATGTGATTTTGTTGAAAATTGTGGCTTTTATATGTTTAAAATTGATTTGGAGAGTGTATATAGTGATTTAGAATTTTTGGAGAATTTTAGGAAAACTTTTGAAATTTGGGTAATTCTGGACTAGAAAAATTGCTAAGTGGCAAGACAATCGATAAATAACAGTAGAGTTAACTGTCAAATGGCAATGAAAATTTTGATAAATGACAGTGGGATTTAATGACATGTGTCATTGAAATTTGGAGACAATTGAAGAAGGAATTGGAATTGATTGGACTAGTTAATTAAAAGAACTACTTGAAAGCCTTAGAAATTGGACATGTGGCAAGTGACAGGTGTCACTTGCTAAGCCATGCCTTTAAACCCACGATGCTTTTCACTTGAAAGACCAAGTTAATTGTTTTGTCTTTCATTTCTACTCTTTTCTTCATCTTTTTCGTGGCTTTCTCTTTCTCTTCACGATTTTGAATCTCCAAGCCTTCATTAACCCTATAGCTTGCTTTCATCTTTCACGTATCACTCCCATCTTGTTCTCTTCTTCATTTCTCACTAATGACCCAACCTTTCAACCTTCAAGATGATGATTGCGTGACGCGGGAAGTTAGGACTTCTTGTTGTGTTTGAAGATTTGGAGTTAAATCAAGTAAGTTATGCTTTAAATATCATGGGTATGGTTAAATAAAGCTAGAATGATGAGTATATTAAGATTGATGACTTGATTATGTGAGTTTCTATGTGTGTGTCGTAGATGATGAAAAACCTAGGTAAATTTCTTGCTTTTGTATATGTATGATGATTAATGATTTATAATTTGTTATAGAGATGTGTTGGAAGTTGGATGATCCATATAATGGTGTTAGGATGAGTGCAGAAAATCAATGATGAATGGGTAAATGTATAGGTTCTGTTTTGGTTAATGATCAAACATAGATCATGAATTGTTTGTGAATGAAATTG
>JAOQMS010044078.1:0-10828 GCA_027563885.1 Erythroxylum longipes | reverse complement strand
AAATCACCAAAGCAAAACATGAACCTATCCACACTTCTCATGTACTGCTCGAAATTTTCTAAGAAAAGTTTCAGGGTACAACATAGCCTACAAAGTAGCCACTAATAGTTTTTGGATCAAGCTTTTTAGATTGCGAATTATATGGCCTCACTTCTGCTTTGCATCCCCAAACATAAAAGTGGCGCAAACTTGGTTTCTTACTTAACCATAACTTATATGAAGTCTTTGGGACTAATTTGCTAAGTACTTGATTCAAGATATAAGCAGTTGTCTTCAATGCCTCACCCCACAAAAATTCAAGCAAACTAGAATGAATCAACATACACCGCAATATACCAAGAAGTGTGAGGTTTCTTCTTTCAGCGATTCCATTCTGCTGAGGTGTTCCTAGCATTTTATATTTTGCTTCAATACCACATTCTTATAAGTATCTAGCAAAAGGCCCTAGATTCCTTCCACTCTCATCATAACACCCATAATATCTCCACCTCTGTCAGAATTAACTACCTTAATTTTCTTCTCCTTTTGAAGCTCAACATTTGTCTTGAAAATCTTAAATGCTTTTAAGGATTCAAATTTTTCACGAATGAACCCCACATAACCATACCTGAAAAAATAATTAATAAAAATGATGAAGAATTTATAACCACCAATAGCAGGTGGAATAAATGGTCCACATATATCAGTATGAATCAACTCCAACAATTATGAGCTCTTGTCTGTTTTGCTTTTTCTAACCTTGGCCGTCACCTTTCCTTTAATACAATCAATATAGGCAGTGAAATCGAAAAAATCAAAATCCTGAAGTACACCATCTTTTACCAACCTCTCCATTCTGTCTCTAGAAATATGGTCTAGACATTTGTGTCATAACCTAGAAGATCTCAAATCTAACCTCATACGTTTGGAACTAACAACAGTATTAAGAGAAGAGGAACAAGCAACAGTAATAACATCATTCAACTCAAGTTTGTAAAAATTTTCACATAAAATTCTATATTCCACCAAAAGAGAGTCACAATATAAAGTCAGTTTTTCAGTTCTAAAAAGAAGACTATAACCTAGTCTATCCAAAAGGGATACATAAATCAAATTCCTCCTAATAGAGGGTAAATAAGCGACATCATATAACACTAAAAGATGTCCTATATTTAACTGTAGTTCAACAGTCCCAAAAAATTTAACTTTGACTTTAGTATCGTCTCCCAACAAGTTGCTGAGAACTAGTCGACCTTCTTCGACTTGTCAGTTTCTACAAGGAATTTGTAACATGAATTGTTGCTCCAGTATCTAACCACCAAGTATTTAAGGGTACATCAATAACATTGGACTCTAAAAAAATCCATCACAAGACAATTACCTTTCTTCTCTAAGTGAGCTTTGAGTTTTCACCAATCAGCTTTCTTGTGACCAAAACTCTGAAAAAAGTTAGACTTTCCTTTTAAAAAAATATTCTTCTGACTAACAAAAGATGTGTCCACCTGTCCACTTCCTTTAGGACCAACAACTTTCTTCTTGAAAAGCTTTTGGCCACCTGAGCTATTAGGAATGAACTTTCTCTTTTGAGAATTGCTATGGTTTGTCATTATAGAGATGTTGCTTGCCCTTCCTTTTTTCATCTCATTCTCTTCTTTGGCAAGGATAGCAGTTATCTCTTCAACAGTCCATTGCTCTTTCTAAGCATTATAGCTTGATTTGATTGAGTCAAATTTAAAAGGAAGAGTCTCCATCACATACCATACCATATAATCCTCACCAAGGTCCATATCCATAACCTTAAGCTTTAGTAGTAACCCATGAGCTTGTCGATGTAAACCCTAATGTCACTTACACCATTATAAATAGTGTGATGAAGCATGCTTAAATATTCATTATTCTCATTCTTTTAGAACTTCATGTACTTCTTCTTAATGGTAGCAAGAAAAATTCTTTCCATTATCAGCCCCGAGAATACTGTCACGAATGGATTCATCCATGTGATAACTCATAATCATCAAAAAGCATCAGTTAGAGTATTCCCACTCCTCATAAGATTTCCTTTCCTTCTCAGTAGCATCATTAGCAAGTTTTGGTGGTAGATCAATCCTCAAGGCCAAGTCTATTCTCATGATAGTCAAATTCATCATAAGAAATTCAACTCATTGCTTGTGATTCGTTCCATTCAGCGTCAAGATAGTAGAGACTCTCGGATTGCTTAAAGCTGAATGAGAACTAAGAGTAATAACTATGATATGCATGTTAAAACATAATCATACAATTTGTGCTCTTTTCTCAAAATTAATTATATCATTCATGCTAGAGTTCTTTAAACAAATATAGAACTCATTCATAGGTAAGAACAATTTATTAAATGTTACAATCCAATCATCAATATACTAGCGAAAGAATAGAAAAATTATGCGATTCATAATATTTCAATAAATTTTTTTCACCATATTAAGCATCCTACTAAGTAGTAATTATCGACAGGATAATTTATTACCTGTATGGATCATAGCGTTATTTTAGAGGAAAAAACAAAATTTTAAACATACATTAATATTTAAAAAATTCATCATCATAAATAGTTTCACAAGCTCAATTTTATGACAGGTAAAAATAAGCGTTAATTATTGTCAACAAAAAACATGTTTATTCCATAACAAGATTAAAACAATTAGAATTATCAAATAAAAATTACTACTTAATCTTGTGTATAAACATATGGGGAAAATAGAATTGAAAAATGGAACAAAAAATTGAAAAATGGTCCAAAAAGGACCTTGAACGTGCCTCCACGCGCACCTCCACGCGCGTGCAGTTTTGTTTTAAAAAAAATTTAATAAAAAATAATAAAAATATACCTATGGCGTCCTCCCTAATGCCTAACTAGTTCGGCGTGTTGACCTGCAGACTCACAGGCTCGACCCACCTGTAACTCCCTCTCCTGATCTTCGTTTTCGACGATTTTTGAGGTATTTTCTTCCATTTTTCACGCGCTATGGATTTCCCATATCCATTTCAGCCAAAAGTGATCCAAAATTAACATGAATTTTAAAATAAAACTCACCCAAAATTGTGATCCTTTGTCCAAAACAGAGATGAAAGATAACAACAACAACCAACAATATTTTATGAACCAACAACTCATCATTTCAAAGTTATTTACACAAAAAAACTGATTTTGAACGAAAAAGTTTTGAACTAAAAAAAGAGCCCTAAAATCAAATGACAAAGCTCTAATACGAATTGCTATATTCCATTATGCATTCATCAACATCACACAGCCAAGATCTCATTTTATTTACAGCATAACAACACAAAGAAAATGACATTCTTCCAACACTTAACATATAGTCTTGAACTCTCTCCATTTCTAGCACAACCTATCATAAGAAAACCAAGAACCCTTTGTGCAATAGAGAGCTAAGGGTAGAAGACCCAATAATGAGCTTTTCACGTCCACACACACTATATGTGTAACAATCTCACCATATGTCATATATTATAACATGTTCTACCCTAAGGGGTTGAATAGGTTAATTGTGTCATTTTAAGGATGATGTGAACTATAGTTTAATTGGCCAACATATAGTTATTAGGGTACTAACATGTGCCTCAAATGCAATTAGTAAATTATTAACCATCCCATTATGGTTATTAAACATACATTAGGCAATTCAATTAATGGTTATGTATATGGAATTAATGTTGTGATTATATTAGTCCACATATATTTCTAACATAAAAAAACATCAACTAACTTGATTCAACCTATTAAAAGAATATAAAAGTAAAACAGTGACGTAATTATGAGTTAGTGAGACTTAAACCATAGACAGAGGGGAACAGATTACTTGTTCCATTATTTTGTGCTTACCCTGCTTTATGAGCATCTATTCATCCATTAAATGAGACCTATATAAATTGAATGGATGGATGATAATGAAACAGGTTAGGCATAGAGTAACGAAAATAGGAGATCTAAATCTTAGATAGACTAGGCCTACCTGAATTAGTCAGAAATAACTATTTTATGATTCTAGTTACTTTATTATCTATTTCATTTTAAATTGTTGATTTTTTTGTATATCCTATTTATACATTTATTATTTATGTGAAACATATCATAAGATTTCCTTTTTTTCTTAATCTTCGATTTTCCAAATCTAGAAAATAGGTGAAATTTTAACTTGTTAAGGCACATACTGCTATACATATTTCTTCGTCAAACTCTAATAAATTTTTTTAACTACTACTATAAACATTTGTTATAACATGTTAAGCAAGTTATGGAAGAAAATTTTCAAAATTTTGAAGGCTACAATTTTGATATAGATGATTTCTTTATCTCAATTTTTTAGCATAACTATCCAAAAGGATAAAAGGAAAGGAAGAAAGAAAGCAAAATTTAGAAATTCAATTATCATTCATTATGTGTGAGACTGATGAGTGCATAATCGTACATTATTTCCATATACTTTATAAACAAATATTATCATTTGGAATATGTTACTGCGTCTATTTGGAATGATTTTGTAGCTCTGTTGCTGATATGAAGATATGGATAAAAAGTTAGAGTTACAGTTTAAATTGGCATAAATTAAGAGTAGGGACTAAAGTGGCAAAAGGATGAAAGTTTGAGGCTTAGTTGTTGTTGGCCCCACATGAATGAAAAATTGGTTCATGTGGCCATGTAGGCTCGCGCTAGAATAAAAGAAAAAGAAAAAGACAACCCTAGCCTTCCTGAATAGATATATATGTTACACGCATGTAAAGAAGAGGGGCAAGTCGGCAGAGGTTTTGTATAGATACAAGGCAGCTTTTTGTTATTGGAGTTTTTAATTCTCTTCTCGTTTTGCACACAGGAACGCAATTTGATTTATCTATCTGATTGATTTTATTTATTTACCATAGTTTTTTATTAATTCTTTTTCTAGTTTTTAGAATCATGAGTGAGTAATTTTCTTTTATTCAGTTCTAGGAAAGACATTGTAATTCAAATTTTATCCTGTGAGTTGTCATTTATTGTTTTTATACTCTAATAATTCCAGTACTAATTCTTCTTTGATTTCTTAGTCAATTATGTATTTGATCTCATGTGTTGATTAAATTCTCAATTATTATATGCTTTCTAATGCTTAAGTTGCATGTGTATTAAGTTTTATATCAAAAGCAAAGTCAATTTAATTAGAAAAGCGTCTATTATTCTAGTTAATTGATTAAAGAAAGATATGATAAGATTTAATCTCTCAAGCATCTCTTGATTGGTTGCTTAGTATGACTTATTTCTAGTACTTTATGCTGGTGTCTCTTGATTAGATCTTGCTTTCCAATATCTAATTAATTGTTCACGAAGGAATTAATTAGAAGCGTTTCTTGTGATTAATTCAATTCTAAAATATTCTGTTTTTCTTCTAGCGTTAGGGAGAAGCGAGGTCATTATTGGCTTAGTAGGGTAATGAATTTTTATACTTCAATGATCAACAGAAAATAATGAATCACATATCAACCTTAGAGTTGAGCTTTCTAATACTGATAAATTAATTCCAGCTTAATTATGCACTTAATTCCAATCACTAAAACCCCTTTTTAAATTTTTGTTATTGCTCACATAAGAAATCTGCTACATAAGGCTCACAGAGATTCGACTTGGTGGTTCCATACTACTACAAATTTAATATTTGATTGGGGTAACTATTTAAAATTATTTTTGGAAATTTTTACATATTCACTAAAAATTTGGCACTATTGTCGAGGAGTCTTTTTCGCAAATTTCAATTTGTGAGCCAATTTATTTTATGTTGAGATGATCTCAACCAAGTACACCTCTTTTTGATCCTAAAATTGAAAGAACCTTAAGAGTAGCAAGAAGAGCAAAGCACCAAGCGGATTCCAATGCACTTGACAATAATTCTGAAGCAGAAAACTAGTTGACTATCACAAAAGAACATATGGCTGCACCACAGCAAACTTTAAGGCAGTTGGCAACACCTAATGTTGCCCAACAACCACTGTGCATTTAATTTTCGAATATAAATGTCAGCTTTGAGCTTAAATATGGTTTAATTCACTTACTCCCTACCTTTCATGGTTTTGCAGGACTAGACCCACACAAACACTTGAAGGAGTTTCATGTTGTTTGTATAACTATGAACCACATGGTGTAACAAAGGAGCAAAAAAAGATGCGAGCCTTTCCATTCTCACTTGCAGATTAGGTGAAAATTGGCTCTACTACCTACCCTCTGGCTCAATACAAACATGGAATGACCTGAAGAGGACCTTCCTAGAGAAGTTCTTTCCAAATTTAAGGGCTAGAACAATTCGCAAGGAAATTAGCGAGATCAGACAGTAACCTGGAGAGTGTTTGTATGAGTATTAGGAGTGATTTAACCAGCTTTGTGCCAGCTACCCATACCATCAAATTTCAGATCAGCTGCTGTTATAGTACGTTTATGAAGGACTACAACCCATGGATCGTAACATGATTGATGCTGCCAGTGACTGTGCCCTTGTTGAGAAGACACTAGAAGATGCAAGGGCCCTAATCTCTAGAATGGCAGTAAACTCTCAACAATTTGGAGAACGCACAGAACACATTCAAAAGAAGGTTAATAAGGTTAGTTCTCTAAACATTGAATCCCATCTTTCTGAATTAACCTCTCTTGTCAAATAGGTTGCTTTAGGACAAGTGTAAAGTAACAAAGCACGTGGAATTTATGTTGCAAGAGAACATTCAACTGATTCTTACTCACAACTCCAAGAGGATTCATGCCCTCAAGTCAATGCGGTTACTGGATTTTCTAACCAGCCAAGGAGATATGATCCATACTCTAATCAGTACAATCCAGGATAGAGGGATCATCCTAACTTCAGATATGGACAGTAAGGCAACTAGCAACATTACGATTAGCAGAATGCGCAGAATAATGGGCAGCAACTATACAGACCACCAAGATTCAACAAACCAACCCCACCTCCACAAAATCAAGCATCAAGCTCAAGTATGTCATTAGAGGATGTTGTTAAAGCTTTAGCAACTAACACTTAATCCTTTCAGCAAGAGACACAAGTTAGCATAAAAGACCTAAGCAATTAAGTCTAACAACTAGCAACAACAGTAGGGCGGTTAGATGCTAAAAAAGGGAAGCTTCCCACACAACCAGAACACAATCAAAGGCAGGATGCAAGTGCCATCACCCTTTGCAATGGTAAACAAGTCCTTACATTAGAACACGATGAAACGGTGGGAAAGGAAATAGCAAAAGTCACACCAGAGAAATCTGAGCAAGACTCGGACCAGGTAACTCAACAAACTAAAATTTCAGAGATTATTATTAAACCTCCCTTCCCTGACAGGTTGATGAAGCAGGTCAAGGACGATAAAGAGCAATAAATTTTGGAGACATTTCAAAAATTAGAAGTCAACATTCCACTGCTAGATGCAATCAAACAGGTTTCAAGGTATGCTAAATTTCTTAAGGAATTGTGCACAAATAAGCAAAGGCTATGCCCATATGCGAAAATTCAGGCAAACAAAAATGTGTCTGTTTTGATTCAGAGGAAGTTACATGAGAAGTGTACTGACCCAGGTATATTTTCTATACCTTGTGTTATTGGAAGTAAGAGAGTTGAGAAAGTAATGCTAGATTTAAGGGCATAAGTCAAGGTTATGCCTTTATCAATTTTTAAACTTCTCAACTTAGGATCTTCGAAAGATACAAGAGCCATTATTCAGCTTGCAAATAAGTCTAACACTTATCCAGAATGCGTCGTTGAGGATGTATTAGTGAAGGTCAATAAGTTAATATTTCCTGTTGATTTTTATGTTATAGAAATGCATGATGCTTCAGAAAAAGGATCAGCTCAAATTCTGTTAGGACGACCATTTATGAAAACTGCAAGAAATAAAATTGATATACATAAGGGTACAATACTGTCCTTGGAATTTGATGGTGAAATTTTCATTTTCAATATCTTAGAAGCAATAAAGTATCCTGAAGACACTGAATCTATATGTCATATTGATTTTATTGACCCTCTCGTCCAACAAGTTTTTAAGCAGGAGACCAGCAAACAACCAAGATGGTTTTATGTAAAATGACACAAGCAAGGAAGACAGCAAGGAGGAAGCTCGAGAAATCCTGATGTTGGACAGCAATCGAAAGACAGTGTTACCTTCTATCGAGAATGCTCCATAGCTAGAACTGAAACCATTACCAGATAATCTTAAATATGTGTATTTGGGTGAAGGAGAAACATTACCAGTAATCATTGCTAATGATCATACTAACTTGTAGGAGGAGAAATTGTTGAAATTTTTAAAGGAAAACAAGATAGCTATTGGATGGACGTCGGCAGACCTCAAAGAAATCAGTCTTGCAGTTTGTTTGCACCGTATTGCATTAGAACTAGATGCTAAACCAATTAAGAAACCTCAGCACAAACTCAACCTAGCAATGAAGGAAGTAGTTTTAAAGGAAGTCTTTAAGCTACTAGAGCAAGGAATCATATACACAATTGTTGATAGCCAATGGGTGAGCCCTGTCCACATTGTTCCAAAGAAGACCGGCTTCACTCTGGTCCCAAACGCAAAAGGCCAACCTATTCTGATGAGATTTTAAAATGGATGGCAAATGTGCATTGATAACAAGAAGCTAAACATAGCTATAAGGAAAGATCATTTTCCTTTGCCATTCATTGATCAAATGTTAGAGAGACTTGCAGGTAAGTCCTACTTTTGTTTTCTTGATGGTTTCTCTGGTTATTTCCAAATAGTTGTTGCACAAGAAGACCAGGAAAAAACCACTTTTACTTGTCCATTTGGTACTTTTGCATACAGAAGGATGCCATTTAGATTGTGTAATGCTCCTAGAACCTTCTAGAGATGATGATGAGAATTTTTTTTAATATGATTGAAAACTGCATTGAAATTTTTACGAACGATTTTACTGTGTATGGCGATTCATTCGACCAGTGCCTTAAACATTTGACCAAAGCACTAAAGAGATGCACTCAAATAAACTTGGTTTTGAACTTTCAAAAATGTCATTTTATGGTACAACATGGAATTGTTTTAGGTCATGTAGTCTTTGCAAAAGGCATATCAGTGGATAAGGCAAAGGTTGAACTTATTGAAAATCTTCCTTACCCTACTAACGAGCAAGCAATTCAAAGTTTTCTTGGTCATACAGGTTTCTACAGACAGTTCATCAAAGATTTTTAAGAGATTTCACAGCCCCTTTCTAGATTGCTCCAAAAAGATATCAAATTCGAATTTGATGCAGCTTGCAAACAAGCCTTTGATAAGTTAAAGGCTCTACTCATCTCAGCGTCAATCATTCAAACACCTAATTGGGACTACCCATTTGAAATTATATGCGATGCCAGTAATTATACCATGGGAGATATTCTAGGACAAAGGATTGATAAGAAGAGTCATTTGATCTACTATGCCTCAAGGACATTGAATCCAGCACAAGCTAATTACACAACAACAAAGAAGGAGCTTTTGGCAATTGTTTTTGCTTTAGATAAATTTCAATCTTATCTTTTGGGCTCTAAATCTTTTGCTTATTCTGATCATGCAGCTCTACGCTACCTACTTGCCAAAAAGGAATCTAAGCCAAGACTGATATGATGGGTATTGCTTCTGCAAGAATTTGATTTGGAGATTAAGGACAGAAAAGGAGCGGACAATCCTATAATAGACCATTTTAGCTGAATCATAAAGGAAGAAGACTCCAAGTCAATTTTTGAATCGTTTCTAGACAAGCAACTTCTACTTGTCCAGAGTAAGGAACATTGGTTTGCTTATTTAGTGAATTTTATAGCTGTTGGTACTTTTCCTTCCCAATTCACTAAAGCACAGAAAGAAAAACTTATGAATGACTCACAATTTTATTTATAGGATGAGCCTTACTTATGGAAGATAGGGTCTGATCAGATTATTCGAAGGTGTGTAACAGAGAAGGAAACTCATCTCATTCTTACACATTGTCACAGTTTTGCATGTGGTAGCCATTTTGGACCAAAACAAACTGCAAGAAAAGTTTTAACCAGTGGTTTTTACTGCCCATCACTATTTAAAGATGCTTACAATTTTTGTAAAAGTTGTACTAAGTGTCAGAAAACTGGTAATTACAGCAAAAGGAATGAAATGTCTCAAGTTCCTATGTTATTTTTTGAAATATTTGACGTATGGGGTATGAATTTTATGGGTCCTTTTCCTAGTTCTTTTGGGAATCTTTACATTTTGCTTACTTTCGATTATGTTTCGAAGTGGGTGGAAGCAAAGGCTAATAGGACTAGTGATTCTAAGTTTGTTGTATGCTTTTTAAAGTCTAATAGTTTCAGCAGGTTTGGAACTCCGAGAGCTATTATCAGTGATCAGGGAACACATTTCTACAATCAAACAGTTGAGGCCCTAATGCGGAAATACGGTGTCCATCATAAGATAGCAACTATCTATCATCCACAAACAAACGGTCAAGTTGAGGTCTCCAACAGAGAAGTCAAAAGGATTTTGGTGAAGACTGTTAACCCTAGTGGCAAGGACTGGAGCATGAGGATAAATGGCACCTTATGGGCGTACCGGACAGCATACAAGACATCGGGATGTCCCCATACCTATTGGTATTTGAGAAACTCTTTCATTTACAATTGAAATTGAACATAGGGCATTTTAGGCAATGCAACAATGCAACTTGAACTTTAAGAAGGCTGGGATGGAATGAAAGCTCCAACTTAAAGAATTAGAGGAAATTAGGTTGGATGTAACACCCCATTACCCTAGGGTACGCACCGGGACGCCCGTAGGTCATTCCGATACGAACCCTAAGATAAGG
>JAOQMS010044077.1:0-10828 GCA_027563885.1 Erythroxylum longipes | reverse complement strand
ATCAGATGACCTGCTATGAGATTATCATATGGATGATCTATCGAATGTCAATGATTAATCTCATTATAGCAATGGTGAAAATATCCTTAGACTTGAGGTACTCAAAGATATCTTAGATACTAATCTTGTGGTTTGACATCATTCCTTGTTACCTCAAGATGAGGTCGCTCTTAAGGTGGTGATTGGGTACAGCTATTGGTATTCGAATGTAATTGGGTAGCTGATAAAGGATTCGCCACTCCTAATGTGTGTGCACTATTGGCATTTCTAAAGGAAGCGAAGGTAATATATAAGTATATAGGAAATTTTGAGCAAGCCTAAGGATTTTCGTTAAGATTTTTGAATCAGAAGGGGTTTTAGAAGAATTGATCAAACCATATAAAAAGTTAGTATATTTAGATATTTTTAATTTAAAAGTTTATATTTCTTTCACTTTGTTAGTTTGTTGCCATTCTTTTTGTCCTTTACTTTGAATCGTTATTACATACTCAATATTACTTGTATTTTTATTTACATCATCTTTAATTTATTCATCACATTTATAATTTCATCATTTTATTATGAGTTGGATAAATAACATAAATATTCAATTTTAGTATCTTAGTATTTAACTATCTAACTTTATAAACTTAGTTTTACATGAGTATAATGTTAAAATTTATCTATCTTTCGATAAAAAATATCATTAATATAATTAAAAAATCATTTTATCTTCCATATTTGGTATATAATTTACTTGAGTAGTATGTTTTCTTTATACTAATTAAATAATTTATTAAAAAGGGATATCACCATATAACACATTGTTCAAATTACAACAAAAATCACAGCGTCGCCACTGTAGGTAAGAAATCATAAATCTGTTATGCATTTAAACCACTATCATTGAATATCTAGATAGTGAAAACTTTCTAAGACAACCCATTAACTGAAGTCCACTCATAAATCTAACCTTAAGTGAAAAATATGCTACCTTAGAAAGGTATCCAACTCAAAGGTTACATGTATCTCTAGCTCTTTCTCAGTTCGACACTCCATCCTCCTTTCTCTTTTAACTTGATGTATGTTTTTTTCTTTTTACAGGCTTGTTCAAGGAGCTATGCTCTAGTAGCTGATAGAAGATACATGTTGGCCCTCCTCTCATAGGTTTTAGTGCATGTTTGGAGAACAAGGTCGTAAGGCTCCCTTTCTGCCTAAAAAATGTTTTGTTTAGCTTTTCCTTTACATGTCTAAGTAGTGCACTTTGGTGTTCACGTTTTGGATCCTTTTATAACAATGGCATGGCAAGTCAAAACCTTCTTCTTTGAGCCTTTACAGACTCTTTTTTGCTTAATTATGGCTCCAAGTGTGTTTTCCTTAACAATTCCTTCATTTTTGATTACCTGTTAATCTGTGTGAGAATTATTAAAAGTAATTTAACATATGTATCATTTTTTAGCCCACTGCCCTTAGTGAACATTAGATCCTCCGGGAACTCGCTATATACACATTATAATTTTTAACCTTCTTACCCATGATTTATTGTTCCCTTATACTACTGATATCTCTCTCCTTAACTACCTCCATCAGATTCTCTTCCCTGTTGAAACACCTAGAGTTCCTCTCCCTCTAAAGCTTTTGTAAATATATTCCCAAACTGATCATGTATACTGCAATCTTACCCCTGGAGTTGCTTTAGTAGGAGCTATTAATGTTTAAGGAGTTTGTTAGTGGGACTCTACAATAGGCTAAGTTCTTGGAAATAATTCTAAACATATGTTGAGTAATTGCAATCAAATAACAATTGAGTTACTAATTCTTGGACTTCCTTTCAAAGAGGAAAAGCTCTAGATAGATTCATATAGTCTAACTTGCCTGTAGTTGATAATCTATTACTTATTGAGATCTATAAAAAGGATGTTCATAGTATAAGGTTCTCGTTCCACACTACTAGTCCAGCTCACCTTAGGTCCCCTTTGGCAAAACCGATCCCTATAAGCTTTATTAATAAACTTCCTATTGTTTTATTTGTATTGATCTACAAGTTTAAAATTTGGGGAGTAATAAGGTAGTCGTCTTCCAATTGCCTTGGGTACTTTTCATGTTGCCTCTCCTTGATCCATATACTTACCTTTGTATCTTTTAGAATATCCCCTAGGATCTAAATGGTCGTGAGTCGTAATACTACACAAAATAAACTAGACTATTACTATAGCAGTGGTGAGTTTGGGTCGATCCCATAGAGAGTGTGTGTAAAGTTATTGAAATGAAATTAGTCGATGTTTATGGTGTGTTTTTTTTAGGGGGGGGGGAGGTTTGTTTGGTTTGAAATAAGAAAATAAAATAAAAGTAACCTAATGATAAAAATTAAAGAAAACATGCAAAAATCATGAAAGTGGTGAATTCGTTAGGAGCCCACTTTTTTGGTTCAATCTCAACCTACACCCTGTTAAACATATTTCATTGAATTATTGTCTTCACATCTCTCTTTGAACTATTGGTACTAGATTAACAATAAGCTCTATTAATCCCAGTTTTTCCTTAAGTCATAGTTAAATAAGCTTATTAATTAACTATAGCTATCGGATAACCTAGGAGACGCTCGCTAAGTTTAATCATACAGTCGCCTTATGAGTGAGAAAAATAGACCAATCTAAGCAATAATCACACAAACATGGATTATTTAACCTAGGTTATGTTATCCCTAATGATTATAAACCATTAGTCACTACAAATGAATCAGAAAAACAATGATTACATATTGTATTTAATTATAGCAATGGCTTCTTACATAAATCAATCCATAAGAGAAAGAACACCAAACAATGAAAGAAATGCTTAACCAGGTTGTAAGTAGTGATTGCACCTCCGAATGGGTGTTGAGATGTCTACCCCTCCATAAGTCTCTCACGATTGAGAGCTTGTCACCCTCTTCATGCTCTCCCGAGGCCCCCAAAGTTCTCCCAGCCAAAAACACTCAAAACATTTCATAAACCTCTCTCTCATCACATGTCTATTTATATTAAAAACTAGGGTTTTAGGCAACATATATGTGAAAGTCACGGCCATGACATGTTGAATCATGAGCATGAATTTAATTCATAGGCATGACTACTTGAATCATGCCTATGCAAGGTGAGTCATAGCTATCACATGTTGTGTCATGTTCGTGTATCATTAGTCATACCTATAACACTTTACGTCATGATCGGGATTTGCATTCTCATGACTTCACTTGATTTTCTACAATGTATGCTCTTCATCTACATGCATTTTGTTGTCTCCTCTTGCTCTAATCCTTCTTTTTCTTCTTCTATGGAGACAAGTGAGTGTGAATCTAAAAAATATGGCTCAAAGGTTGTGCTTTTGACTCACTTTAGCTCATTTTCTTTCGAATTGTACCTAAAACCAAAACTCAAGTAACTATCTTAAGCATTTTCATATCATTAATCACTAAGTGTTATGGAATAAATGTATAATCAATTAAGCACATATCAATTTCCCCCGCACTTAGCTTTTGATCGTCCTCGAGAAAACATCATATTCAAAATCATAGACCCAAAAACATTTTCTCATTTCCCATATGTTCCAAGAATATATAATCATAAGCAAAAATAAACCACTTTCAAAAACCATAGCAAGAATTCAACATTCAACGCTTTTACTCATGATCAATCAACATTCATCACATTTAGAAACTGAGCAATCTAGAGGTAGACTTGGAAAATGTGCTTAAATAGGATATATTCATGGGTGCACTGAAATACCATTAATGATCAAGACATTCCATAACTTTGTAAATCATTTCATCTCTCCACCACTAAGTTTCAAATGCATAATCATGAATTAAAGGACTTTGCAAGGTTGTAATGTGGGCAAAGGTAAGGTGAGGTGTATTTGGATAAAGTAGCATGAAAGTCATCAAAGCTAGTGAAACAAGGAAAAACACTCAATGTAACATCAAGCGCAAAAACCAAAATTCACTCACAATTGTGTACATCAACTATGATGAATGCAAAAACCATGTTTCCAATCTCAAATTCAAGTTCTTACGCCACAAACCACATTAAGCATATACCAATCCAAAGGGATGACTCATACAATTGATGACAATACGTTGAAACCATAATGAGTGAACCTTCCAAAACAACATCTACCTCATATTCAACATACTCAAATCACCCATTCAATACAACTTTAGGAGGCTGCATTAATCATAAACAACTTTTCAACACGTATGCACTTCCTCCTTGATACATTTATTTAAACTTTTTTTCTTCTTTTTTTGCTTTCTTTCTTTCTTTTTCTTTTCTTTTCTTTTCTTTTCTTTTGCTTTTCTCTTTTCTTTCTTTCTTTTTCTTCCTTTTCTTTTTATTTTCTTTTGCTTTTATCTTTTCTTTCTTTCATTTTCTTTCTCTTATAAAAATTACAAGCAACTACATCAATGTAGAAATTTCAATGAGAAGACGTAAAATGGTATCCCAAAATTATAACTAACCCACACACATATATATACCCCCACACGTAGAATTTTGTACATCCATAAACTCAACATTCAACAAATGGTCCACTAGCTTTAAGGCTTAGTAGGACATTTGGTTAGGTTTAAAAGTATGTGATGTGGTTTATACAAATGAAAAGGCTAATAAAGCTCAAAGGGGGTTAACAAGGGAGAAATCATATCAATAGGGTAGGTTATTTGGCTAATGTAGTTAAAAAAAAAGAATGCCTAATCATCTCCATGTTAATAAATGTGATAAAAATGTGGTCTCGAATAGAAATTCAAGGCAAAATCAAGATATACATGTCATGAATATCACACATTATCAAAATACAATGAGATTGATATAGATAAGTCAGCTTAATAAGGCTCAAAATCTCACCGGTTATGTCTACCACTGGCCACTACTTTTCTAAAGGTAATGCTCATTAACCAATCACAAAATTAAAAGTACATGCTCAAGTTGTCATGAAATTCTCTACTCAATTCATTCTTTACTCATGACTATATAGTCCTAGAAGCAATAGAAATGAGAAAATGTTTGTTTTATTCTCTCTCTCATTTTAATTAAAAACTTGAAACAAGCATGAAACAAACCAACATAGAAACACACATGCATATCCTAACTAGTGCGAAAAAGTAAAGGAAAAGAAATTACTTCCCTTGGGTTGCCTCCCATGAAGCGCCTTTGTTTAGGGTCACTGGCTCGACTCCAAGTTTTCTCCTCACGTGACAAAATTATGATCTTCACGTAGTATAGTTTGAGCCACTTCCACGTGAGGTAGTTTAGGATAGGCCCTTGGTTGACATTCCTTCATATTCAGCATATATCCTATCTTCATACTCTTAATCTTTTACACTCTTGGACTATCTCGAATGTCTGTTCACCTTGTAACATGTTGGACCCCATTTCCAGAGTCTTAACTTGTTCTCTAATACCATAAGATGCTAGGCCCCATGTCGCGACACTTATTTCGAGGCTAATATCCGAGAGGATCAGGTGAAGATCCTGTGCCTGAAAGGTCGAAAGGTTCACATCTAAATGAAAATAGCAGCGGCTACACTGGCGAACTTCGCTGCGGCGATCTCAAAGTTTCGTCGCAACGAAACTAGGGAAATACTACAAAGCACCTTTCGGGAAAAGTTCTTCGTGGTGAAGTTCCAAGGTCGAGCAAACGTAACTTTCGGGAAAAGTTAGTTACAACCAACGTCTAGCTTTGCAACGGGGAAGTTTCCAAAGTTAAACGAGAGCAGTTCTCGGGAAAGGTTCACCGCGACCAACTTCTGGCTTCACCACGGTGAAACCTTCGAACCAGCAACCCAGACCCTAGACATCCAACACTACTTAATACACATATACATACAATTTTTCCATAAAACCCTGGCAATTCTTCAAAAGGTAAACAGGAACATATACAACTTCTATGAAAACAACTTTGTCTAACTCAGCCTAGATCAATACAGATTTGCCTTAGAAGTCAGAGCATAAAGTTTTACCCTTATGAATGCTTGAAAAAAAATGCAATCTACAAACTTTGAGAGTCATGAGCAAAAACACAATCATAATTCATTATCATCAAAAGACAAGAGTTTTACAAAGCTTTAATGGGCATTTCAAGCCACAATACATCATAGTCCAAAAATACATAATTTACACTAAGTAGAATTGCTCAAAATGCAACTAAAGCCTTGTTTTACTAAAACTAACTTAAAATACAAAATAAGCATAATACTGAGTAATGCCCTTACGCTCGATCACTCGATCTCTTGCTCATCTCCTGTACATGGGAAGGAAAGGGGGTGAGCTTAAAGCTCGTGGGTAACAATTTTATAACTGGTAACAAGCAAAAACATTGTAAAATTCACAATGCATCATGAAACACATATTTCCAAATTCTTAATTTATCAAACACTTTATAATCAACCTAAATCATACATTTAATAAACTTGTCAACACATAAGCACATCAAAATGGTTTGGGATGTCCATAAACAGAACGAGCTAACACATTCCCATGAAATGGTCCTAAGCAGTCATGAACAGAACGATCTAACATAATCCCATAAAATGGTCTTGTGTAGTTATGAACAAAAAGAATAAACACAATCCCACATAGTGGTTTTTGTGTAGTCGTAAACATGAGGGAGTCCTTGAAGGAGCTCCATGCCACTTGCGGGCAGGCGGGAGAAGCCTTCAGTCAAAATACACTTGACATGCAAAATATACTATACCAAACCCACATAACATGTATTTCATGACTTGTAAACTTGTTGCCCAAAATGACACTTTTTTCGAAAAGTGATTTCATAAACATAGTAATTTATTTATTTTAAAATATTCATTTTCGCATTCTTTTCATAAATCATCCACACAATATTCACATACCAAACACATAGCACTTTCTCAAAGCATTCAAAGAGTAATAAATGCACATTTATAATACAATTGAAAAACATTTTCTTTCTTGATTTGGAAGAAACATTAATGGCTTATTATTTAATTATAAAAATGTAACCCACCTTTAATTCCTTGCTTAACAATTGCTCAAAGATGCCTCTTCTCTTGCTTCTCTTGCCTTTCCTCTTAATTTCCTTAAATATGGCAAAAATCCCAATTCAATAGGATTTCCAATTGAGAACTCAAAGAAATATATATACTAAAATTTGATTATAGAATACTTAAACCCATGTATTTCTTAAGCTTCATGAACAAAAACCCTTCCAAAAAATCCAAAAGTTTAAACATAAGCTTACCTTGCATCTTCACCAATTATTGAGTCTCTTGGCTCAAATGGAAGCTCTAATCTTCCTCTTTCTTTTTCTCTTCTTGAACAACTTCAAAATCACTTTTGAAGACTAAGAAAAGATGAAACCTAGCTTAGCTTTCTCTTCTTTTCTTCTTCTCTCACGACACTCTCTCTTCCTCTCTTCAATTTTCGTTTTCTTCTTCTTCAATTGCAAGACAACACTTTCTTTTTCCCATTCTACCCTTAATGAGCCCAAAAAGTCCATTTTACCATTCCTTATAAGCTTATGCTCTTTTAACCTTAAGTGATCTTCTAAAAATACCCTTCAACCTTCTTACTACTTTAATACAACAAAACCATATAATAAAAATCCTACTAACATTAACATAATAATTAACTCCAAAAACTTAATGTATCAAAACCTCATAATTAGTTCAAACCATGCTTCAATAAATAAATGAAATTCAGGGCCAACATTTCTCCCCCTCTTAAAAGAATTTTGTCCTCGAAATTCTTACTTGAGTCATTGAAGAGGTGTGGATACTTCTCCTTCATGGCTTCCAAAGGCTCCCACATGGCCTCTTCTATAGAATGGTTTCTCCACAGGACTTTGACCAGCTAAATTGTCTTATTCCTGAGGACCTTTTCCTTAGTATCCAAAATCTCCAATGGAGTCTCCTCATAAGTTAGATCATCTCTCAACTGGACCTCAGTGGTCTGAATGATGTGAGAGGGATCTGATCTATACCTTCTCAACATGGAAACATAGAAGACATTATGTATCTGTGATAATTCCGGTGGCAGTGCCAACCTATAGGCTAGCTGTCCGATTCTCTCAAGAATCTCGTAAAGACCCACATATCTTGGACTCAACTTACCTTTCTTGCCAAATCTCATGACTCCTTTCTAAGGAGATGTCTTAAGGAAAAATTTCTCATCCACTTCATGCTCCATTTCCTTCCGGTATGCATCAGTATAACTTTTCATTCTATCTTGTGCTACTTTAAGCCTCTGCTTAATTAAATTGACCTTGTCAACTGTCATTTGAAGTAACTTTGGTGCCACTAATCTCCTTTCTCCTTCTTCATCCCAGCATATAGGAGTTCTATATCTCCTCCCATACAGTACTTTATAAGGAGCCATCTGAATACTCGAATGGTACGAATTATTGTAAGAAAATTTGACCAATGGTAAATGCTCATCCCAAGCTCCTTTGAAATCTATCACACATGCCCTGACCATTCCCTCAAGGTTCTGAATGGTCCTTTCAGATTGACCATCTGTCTGGAGGTAAAAAGCAGTGTTAAAATTTAACTTGATTCGTAGAGCCTCCTGTAAGCTTCCCCAGAATCTCGAAGTAAATTGAGGATCTCTATTAGAAACTATAGAATCTAGAATCCCATACAGTCTCCCTATCTCATCAATATACCTCTTTTCTAGTACATGTAGAGAATCAGTCTATTTAATTTCTAGAAAATGGGTTGACTTCGTCAAATGATCAACAATAACTCATATAGCATTATGTTTCCTACTGGTTTTGGGCAAACCCATCAAAAAATCCATAGTCATCCTTTGCCACTTCCACTCAGGAATGGACAATGGCCTTAACTTTCCTGAAGGTGCCTGGTGTTCAGTCTTGACTTACTGACATACTAGACACTTACTTGCATATTTTGCTACATCCCTCTTCATGCCTTTCCACCAGAAATGCTCTTTCAAATCTTTGTACATTCTGGTGCTACCTGGTTGTATAGCATAAGGCACATTATGTGCCTTGTTGAGTATCTCATCCTTTACCTCTTAGATATTTGGAATACAGAGTCAGTTGCCTACAGCCATAAGTCCATCATCCTTCACCACCACTTGAGATTTCTTACCATTCTGAATTTCTTTACGGAGTTTGTTCAATTCTGCATTCTGTACTTGCAACTCCTTAACTTTCTCCCTGAGTATCGGTCTCAGTCTAAAATTTGTTATAATGCAATCAGGCTCCTCCTGTGTCAAACTTATCTTTAACTTAGCCATCTCTATCAATAATGACAAATAAACTGTCTAAACATAGGCTATGGAGGATTTCCTACTCAAGGCATCCGCTACCACATTTGCCTTTCCTGGGTGGTATTCAATCAACAAGTCATAATCTTTAAGCAACTCTAACCACCTTCTCTACCTCAAATTTAACTCTTTCTGACTCAATAAGTACTTGAAACTTTTATGATCTGTAAAAATCCTCGTTTGAACTTTATACAAATAATTTCTCCAAATCTTTAGGGAAAAAATTACTACTGCCAATTCCAAATCATGAGTCATAAGCTATTACTTTGTCTCCCTGCATCAATACATAACTCAAACCCTTCTTTGAAGCATCACTGTAAATTGTATATCTCTCATCTCCCATAAGCAAAGTTAGAATTGGAGCACTTGTCAATCTGTGCTTAAGCTCCTCAAAGCTTTTCTGACATTCATCACTCCAGATAAACCTCTAATTTTTCCTTAATAACTTGGTCATTGGAGCAGCTATTATGGAGAATCCTTTAATAAACCTCCTATGATATCCTGTCAGACCCAGAAAGCTCCTGACTTCTGCAGCTATCTTTGGTGCATGCCACTTCACCACTACTTCAATTTTCCTTGGATCAACATGTACTCCATCCTTCGGGATCACATGCCTAAGAAAGATCACCTTGTGAAGCCAAAATTCACATTTGCTGAATTTGGCATAAAGTTCCCTTTCCCTCAGTGTTTGCAACACTATCTAGAGATGTTTTTCATGTTCTTCTTCTTTCTTGGAATAAACCATAATGTCATCGACAAACACTATGAAAAACTGATCCAGATACTCCTTGAAGACCCTATTCATAAGATCCGTGAATGCAGCCAGAGCATTAGTCAATCCAAATGGCATGACTAGGAACTCATAATGCCCATAACAGGTCCTAAAAGCTGTCTTGTTCACATCAGACTCTCTGATTCTGAGCTGATGATAACCTATCTTGAGATCAATTTTGGAGAAGACCCTTGATCCTTGCAACTAGTTAAATAGAACATCGATTCGTGGTAGAGGAAAGTTGTTCTTAATGATTACCTTATTGAGTCTCCGATAATCAATACACATACGCCATGTCCCATCCTTTTTCTTAACAAATAGAACAGGCACCCCCTATAGTGATGAACTCGGCCTTATATAACCCTTCTCTAACAGCTCTTCCAACTATTCTTTGAACTCCTTCAATTTAGCTGGAGACATTCTATACGGTGGTATAGAAATGGATGCGGTACCGGGAATCAAGTCGATGGCAAACTCAATTTCTCTCACCAGTGGCAAACCAGGTGAGTCTTCTGGAAATATGTCGGGAAACTCCCTCACAATCGAAAAATCTTCTAACTTCCTTTCATTCACATCGGTATCCACGATGGTTCCAAGAAGGCTTCGTACCCCTTTTTCATCATCCTATCAGCTAACAAAGCTGAAATCATTCTAGGTGACGGCATTCTTCTTTCTCCTCTAAAAGTCACCTTTTCTCTATTGCCAAAGTCAAACTCTACCTCTTTGAGACTATAGTCTAACTTTGCACAATATTTCTCCATGGCATCCATACCCA
>JAOQMS010044076.1:0-10829 GCA_027563885.1 Erythroxylum longipes | reverse complement strand
TGCATGTACAGATATTTTCATGTGCAAAAGTCACTGTTCACAAATGCATGAGCATGAGATGTGTTCTCCTAATTTCTGACGCGTACCCGTTTCTATAATTCAACCCGTTATACGGAAACGGGATGTTATATACTGAACTACCTATGACTAGAATAGATCATAAGTAGTATCAAAATATAGAAATCCCTATACAAGTAACTTTGGAGACCTAAATTCAAATGACTACTTATACAATCATCACAATAAGAATTTCCATAGACATATAAGTAATGCTCTAAATGGATTTCTCATATAGGGATAGTTCAGTGAGCTTATGCTCTAATAAGAACCCACATGGTTGTTTAAGTATCTTCATACTTTAGTCTATGATATCAACTACTTCTTTCATAAGGAAAAACATAACGTGTACTAGTCTTTTTACATTTTATTAATATCCAGTCTTAATAAAACATTGACTAAGAAAAATTTAGAGATAATACATAAATGCAATATGAATCTTATAATTATAATCTCATCATAATTTCATTTGTAATATATATTTACCTTATAGACTTTATCATATACATCTAAACATGTATAAGATAAAGAATGCCTTTAAATTATTATCACTAAACTATAAACAATCGATTGGTTGTAGCGAATAAACCAACAATCTCTTACTTGCACTAAGCCAATCGTTTAAGTATCTTAGACCATAACACCATATGACCATCATGCTACTATTGGGATAGTGGCTTAACAAGATAATTCTAAAAGATTCTTTATGGTGAGCACTTGCTTAAATCTTACAACTTTTATCTTAATTATCATCATAATTAAGGAAAATTGCCTGAATACATCCTTGGATCTTTGATGAGACCTTAGTTCCTTTTACAATCGCATTATCTCTAATGTTCCACAGTATATTAATATCTTGAACAATGTGAGGAACTATACTAAGTTCATTAAAGAACTTATTGATCCAATTAATCATTGCCACTAAATGAAAAATGTATTATAGCTTAATTAGCAAATGTTGCTTTATTGGAACCTTTCAATCTTAAAATGGTGTTGTGCTGGGTAAAATAAGTCTTCATTAGGATTTACTTCTAAAGTAATATCCTTACGTCCTTGAAATCAAATATCAATTCATATATAAAATGATGGTTATTTTTGATACTTCACAAGTATCATACATCGCAAATACTAAACATCTTTAGTACATTATTTATTTACTTGGAATTAGAATAGGTAAATAACTTCCAATCTATCCCTATAGATTTAATTCCTACAGTTAAGTTGTTATCTTTTTATATTTAACAAGAGTTGTTCTTGGACAATTATATTTTCAACAATAGAAAATTAGAATATATTTTTGTTTCTCTATGAGCAATATGTCTCTACATAATCCCTCTGAAGAGAACAATTGTACTCCCACTAAGCTCTTGTAGACATCATAATTCATAATCATATCCAAAACAAACTTTTTGAATTTATCATGAAAATGAATCTTTCAATGTCTCATAGCCTTTAAACTATACATCAATTGTATTAACAGAGGCACTAGCTCCAATTGGATGCACTATAATTTGATTTAAAATTTTCAAAGTTCATATTACTCCTACTACTTATCTTGAGAACTATTCTTCTATAAATATACATGGAAACAAACAATTTTTATAATAGTTCTATAAGATTATATCCAACCTTTTGGATATCTCATAACCTTTTATTGCGTAATTTAGTTCTAAACTTAATGGATAATATACGATTCAACTAAGCTTTACATCCTTAAATCATTAACTTTAACTCTCTTAAAGGCTTAGTGTTTCATATCAAATATAAAATCTTTCTAATTGATTTAATTGGAACTATTGAAGATAAGTCATTGTACTAGGCATCGCTATAGAAGAAATAGTATTGTATTATACAATATCTCATATTGTACTTTTTTCCTTACATATGCCCATACCCTTATGGAATGCTTTCATAAAGTTATTCAATTGAGAATTTGATTCCCTATAAATAACCAAAAATTTAAAACTTACCACAATGATCTCATCGAAGTGTTTCAACATTCTTAATATTTAATTTCTATTTAGATTTAATCAATTTGAACTTTTTCAAAGTTATAAATCATTATTTCATTTAATACATATGACTATATCATATAAATTCATTAGTAATTTAATGAAATATAAATTCATCCATTTATAAAATTTTAATCCGTCAGATACATCACATGTATAAATTTAGCATATCAATACCATCATCATCCTTTCATGAAAGATGATTTGGTTATTTTTCAACTTAACAAGTTTCACAAGTTTCATACGATTCACAATCAAAAGGATACATATATCCTTGTATGTAACTTTATGATTCTTATCATATTAATTTAACAAACATGGCGTAAAAGTATAGTCTCAGTTATCTAACTTTGTTTTCTTACCACTTATAAATATCCTTTGATTCAACATATGCAAACTATTTATATAAAGCTAGATCAAATAATTTTACTCAATAATCTATTTCTTATCATTCTTTGAACCTTATAATAATTTCAAATCTAAATTTAGTATCAAATACTCATAAGCATGAACTAGAAATACATATGATCTCTATCATACCATGTATAGATAAGAAAATTCATGCAATCATTTTATTCATATGAAAACTATTATCATTAAATAGAAAATTCCTTTAAATGCAGTCCACAATTATGCTTTTGGTGGGCTAAATTGAATGAAAAGATTTCATCAAGGTACTATATCTTTCAACTCTACTCTATGCAACCTCTTGCATCTTGCTATTATGGTGTTCTCAGACATCTTACATGTTGTCATTAAAGTTTATGAGAAAATAGTTGATACCCCTCTCTTGAAACAACTAGGTGGCCTGCCTGGCAACTCACAATGGCCCTCCAGTCTATATCTAACCTGGTTGGAAAGTTTCGTGGAGCTAAATGTTGGACCCCGTTTCTAGAGCCCAACATCGGACTTGGAATTGTGAAGCTTGAGCATGGAGGAGGGCTTAGAAGTTGGAGATTTGAAAGAAAAATCATTCGGAAGTAAAGGCAGGCTTCGTCGCGGGGTCAAGTATCTTCGCCGCAGCGAACTTATGTTGGTCGATTTCGCTGCGACAAAGTCGTCACGTGAATTACGCCGCAACAAACTCTTAGCTTCGCCGTGGCGAAAACCGTTTGAAGCAAAATTTAAAACCCAAGCTCTTACTAGAATGGAAACTTAAAATCTTTCAACCACATTCATTTGTATAACCCAAAGACAAAAATGGATAAGAACCTAACCACAAACAAACTCTCAAAATCTTAATCTCATTTCCAAAATCGAATACTTTGCAAAAATATAAGAAGAATCATATACAAAACCAACATATATTTCATTAATATCAAAAGTAAGAGTTTTACAATGTTTTAGTGGACATTTCGAGCCCCCTTACATCATAATCCAAAATACAAAGTTTATAAAAACTAGAATCGCTCAAAATGCAACTAAAGCATTGTTTCACATAATCTAACTTCAAAAACAAACAAAACAAAACATGCAAACTGGAGTGATTCCTTGACTCTTGACTCAATCACTCGATAACTTGTTCATTGCCTGAAGATGGGAAGGAAGATAGAGGGGGTGAGCTTAAAGCTTGTGGGTAACAATTTTATAACCAGTAACAAGCAAAACCGTTGAAATAGTTTACATTGAATCATAAACACATATTTCTCAATTCTGAAATCATCAAACACTTTATAGCAATTCAAATCATGCATTCAATAAACTTGTGTTGTCAATATATAGGCACATCAAAGTGGTTTAGGTGGATCCAAAATAGAACGTACTACACATTTCCCATAAGGGTCCTGTGTAGCCGTGAACAAAACGTACTATAGCAATTCCACTTAATGGTCTTGCGTAGCCGTGAACTTATGGGAGTCCATGAAGGAGTTCTATGCCACTAGCGGGCAGGAGGGAGAAGCCTTTTGTCAAAGTGAACTTGATTTAACTTAGGGGACCACTACAAACCCACATAATCATGCATTTCACAACTTGTAAACATATTGCCTCAATGGCATTTTTCCAAAACTTGATTTCATAACCATGATATTATTTCAAAGATCAATATCCTTTAAAAAAATCATTTTCATCATTCATTTCATAAACCAATAACACAATTCATATATAAACGTGTGGCACATTATCAAAGCATTCAAATAGCCTTAACAACACATTTCTAACACAATTGAAAACATTTTAAAATTTTCTTAGTTTTGAAGAAAACATTAGGGGCTTATTACTTAATTATAAAAATGTAACCCACTTTGAAATCATTTCTTATAAAAGTGGATTAAGGATGTCGTTCCTCTTGTTCTTCTTGCCTCTTTTGATCACCTATTTGATTTCCTTAAACAATAACCAAAATTTCATTCAATTTGGTTTAGAAATCGGAAGGTCATACCTCAACAATTTAAACTACTTCTCATGCTGAAACCAAATTCTATATTCAACTTCCACCCCGAAATTGAAATTTTTAAAGACTGAATCTAGGCTTGATTTCTTCATACAATTTGTATCCCTATGTCTCTAGTTTACAAAAAATAAAAAATCAGTCCATTTGGATAACTACACCAAAAGGTATGCCTAAAATACCAAAGCATGTTCTGTGTTAGAAAGTTGAGTTCGCCGTGGCAAAATCAAGTTCGCTACGGCGAAATTGTCCAGACTGAGAACATGTTTTATGATGCCGCGGCAAAACCCAGAAGTCCACTATGCCCTTCCATTTATACCTAATGTCTATTTAAACTTTAGTGATCTTCCAAAAATACCATTATGCATTCTTAATTCTTCAATTTAACTTACACCATACTATACTCTAACTTAATCTTAATTCTTCCATTTAATACTTCAAATTCCATTAATCCATGCTATAAATCCTCCCAACGTTGACATGCTAATTAAACTCCAATTGAAATGATTTATCTAGCAAGGCCACAAAATTTATTCAAATCATGCTTACTAAAATAACATAAAAAAATTCAGGGCCCAACATTTCTCCCCCTCTTAAAAGAATTTCGTCCTCGAAATTATTACTTAAGTCATTGAAGAGGTGTAGATGCTCTTCCTTCATAGCCTCCAGTGGTTCCCACGTGGCCTCTTCTACCGAATGGTTTCTCCACAGGACTTTGACTAACTAAACTGTCTTGTTCCTAAGGACCTTCTCCTTGGAGTCCAAAATCTCCACTGGAATCTCTTCATAAGTCAAATCATCCCTCAACTGAACCTCAGTGGTCTGAATGATGTGGGAGGGATCCGATCTATACCTTCTCAACATGGAAACATGAAAAACATCATGTATCTGAGACAATTCCTGTGGCAACGCTAACCTATAGGCTAGCGGTCCAATCCTATCAAGGATTTCATAGGGACCCATATATCTCAGGCTCAACTTGCGTTTCTTGCCAATTCTCATTACTCATTTCCATGGAGATGTCTTAAGAAAAACTTTCTCCCCAACTTCATACTCCATCTCCTTTTATTGTGCATCAGTGTAGCTTTTCATTCTATCCTGAGCTGCCTTAAGCCGTTGCTTAACTAAATTGACCTTGTCCACCGTCATCTGGAGTAACTCTAGCCCTATCAGTTTCCTTTCTCCTTCCTCATCCTAGCATATCGGAGTTCTACATGTTCTTCCATATAGTGCTTCATAAGGGGCCATCTGAATGCTCAAATGGTATGAATTATTGTAAGCAAATTTGAACAATGGCAAATGCTCGTCCCAAGCCCCTTTAAAATCCATCACATATGCCCTGAGCATTCCCTTAAGGGTCCGAATGGTCCCCTCATATTTACCAACTATTTGGGGGTGAAAAGCAGTGCTAAAGTTCAACTTGGTTCCCAAAGCTTCTTGTAAGCTTCCCCAGAATCTCGAAGTAAATCGAGGATATCTGTCGGAAACTATAGAATCTGGAATCCCATACAGTCTCACTATCTCATCAATATACTTATTTGCTAGCACATATAGGGAATCAATCTGTTTAATTGCCAGAAAATGAGCTGACTTCGTCAACCGATCAATAATACCCATATGGAATCATGCTTCTTACTGGTCTCGGGCAAACCAATCAGAAAGTCCATAGTCACCCTTTGTCACTTCCATTTAGGAATGGATAATGGTCTTAACTTTCCTGAAGGTGCCTAGTATTCAGCCTTGACTTACTGACACACTAGACACTTACTTGTATATTTTGCTACGTCTCTCTTCATTCCTTTCCACCAGAAATGCTCTTCTAGTCTCTATACGTCTTGGTGCTACCTGGGTGCATAGCATAAGGCGCATTGTGTGCCTCATCCAGTATCTCATCCTTCACCTCCTTGACATCTAGGATACAAAGCCTATTTCCTACAACCATGAGTCTATCATCCCTCACTACCACTTCAGACTTCTTGCCATTTTGAATTTCTTCTCGAAGCTTGTTTAATTCTGTATCTTGTGCTTATAACTCCTTTACTTTCTCCCTGAGTATTGGTCTCACTCTGAAAGTAGCAACTATACACTCGGGTTCCTCCTATTTCAAGCTTATCCTAAGCTTAGCCATCTCTTCTAGTAAAGGAAGATAAACTGTCTGAACATGGGCTATTGATGATTTCCTACTCAAGGCATCAGCCACTACATTTGCCTTTCCTGGATGGTACTCAATCAATAAATCATAATCCTTAATTAGCTCTAACCATCTTCTCTGTCTCAAATTCAGTTCTTTCTGACTCAACAAATACTTGAGACTTTTTTGATCCATAAAAATCTTTGTCTGAACTCCATACAGATAATGTCTCCAAATCTTCACGGCAAAAATCACTGCTACCAATTCCAAATTGTGGGTCGGATAATTCAACTCATATGGCTTCAGTTGTCGCAAAGCATAAGCTATCACCTTGTCTCCCTGCATCAATACACAACTCAAACCCTTTCTTAAAGCATCACTATACACTGTATACCCTCATCTCTAATAGGCAAAATCAAAATTGGAGCACTTGTTAATCTGTGCTTGAGCTCCTCAAAGCTTTTCTGACATTCCTCACTCCAGATAAATTTCTGATTCTTCCTCAGTAGCTTGGTCATCGGCGCAGCTATCATAGAAAATCCTTCAACGAATCTCCTATAATATCCTGCTAGACCCAGAAAACTCCTCACTTCTGTCACTGTCTTGGTGTATGCCAATTCACCACAGCTTCAACCTTCCTCGGATCAATATGTACCCCATCCTTCGAAATTACATGTCCAAGGAATACTGCTTCATAAAGACAAAACTTACACTTGCTGAACTTAGCATAAAGCTCCTTCTCTCTCAGTGTTTGCAATACTATTTTGAGATGTTCCTCATGTTCCCCTTCACTTTTGGAATAAACCAGAATGTCATCGATAAACACTATGAAAAACTGATCCAGATACTCCTTGAAGACCCTATTCATAAGATCCATGAAAGCAGCTAGAGCATTGGTCAATCCAAAAGGCATGACTAAAAACTCATAATGCCTATAACGAGTCTTAAAGGTTGTCTTGGTTACATCAGACTCCTTAATTCTGGGCTAATGATAACCTGAGCTAAGATCAATCTTGGAAAAGATCTTTGCTCCCTGCAGCTGGTCAAACAAATCATCAATCTGAGGCAAAGGATACTTATTCTTAACAGTCACCCTATTGAGTCTCTGGTAATCGATACACATCCGCCATGTTCCATCCTTTTTCTTAACAAACAGAACCGGTGCTCCCCATGGTGACGAACTCGGCCTTATGTACCCTTCTCTAACAGTTCCTCCAACTGTTCCTTAAGCTCTCTCAACTCAGCTAGAGCCATTCTATATGGTGGTATAGAAACGGTTGCAGTTCTAGGAATCGAGTCGATGGCAAACTCGATTTCCCTCACCGGTGGCAAACCAGGTAAGTCTTTTGGAACACACCAGGAAATTCCCTTACAATCGGAAAATCCTGTAACCTCCCTTCATTCACATCAGCATCCACAACATACGCCAAGAAGGCTTCACACCCCTTTCTCATCATCCTGTTAGCTAGCAAAGCAGAAATAATTCTTGGCGATGGTACTCTCCTGTCCCCCCTGAAAATCACCTTCTCTCTGTTGCCCAGATGAAATTCCACTTCCTTATGGCCACAATCCAACTTCGCCTGATACTTCTCTATGATATCCATTCCAAGTATAACATCTAAGCCCCTTCGATCTAGAGGTAGGAGGTCTACTACCAGTCTAGCACCATCAATGAAGAGTTCACAACCTCTATATACTTGACTGATTATCACATTCCTCCCTAGAGGTGTACTAATAAGCAAAGGACTATTCAAAGGCACTGAATTCACAGCATGCAACATCATACTGTCAGAAACAAATGAATGCGTGGAGCCAAAATCAATCAAAACATATACTTTAGAATTAAGTAACTGAGCTATACCCATGACAACTTTAGGTGCGGCTGTAGCTTCCTCCCTTGTTATGGCAAACACCCTTGCTTGCACTTGACCATTTGGCCTTCCTGGAGGAATAGCCTTCCTTGCAGCTCCAGAACTGCCCACCTCAATGACTGGTCTATTTCCCACTGTTTCAGCTCTCCTTGGGGCTTGTAACCGTGACCCCTTATTCCTTGTTACTTGGGGACAGTCCCTGATCATGTGTCCCTTCTCTCCACATCGAAAGTACTCCCCCAATAACTTGAAGCACTCTCTCTTGTGCAGCTTCCCACAATGCTCATATTGGGCGTTCATGTTCCTACTCCTCTCCACCCTGCTATTGCCTCCTACTGTTGAGGCTTGCATTGACACTACCCTTGCTTGCTTGTTCTTAGCAGAGGCACTACTCCCCACCTCACTCTGTGTGCAGGACCTCTTCACACCCCTCTCAGGTATTGGAGCACTCACCCTTTTTCTGGAAAATTACTCCCTGCTCTTCCTCTTCCTGTTCACTTCATATTTGATATTCTCCAGCTTCTCAGCCTGGAGTGCAGCATCTGGTAGTCATAAAAATTATGGATCAAGACTTTCTCCTTGATCCCCAGATGGAGACCTCTGTCAAACTTACGGCACTTGTCTTCCTCAATCGCCACAATATTGGATGCATATCGAGAAAGTTAAGTGAACTTCAGTTTATACTCACTCACACTCATCTCCCTCTGTGTGAGATTCAGAAACTCCCTGACCTTCTCTTGTACATAAACCCTATAAAGTTACTTCTTCCTGAACACTTCCAAAAAATCTCTCCATGACAACACCGGAGGCATAACCTGACTGTGGGGCACTAATTCCCACCAATGAAGTGCGTCTCCTTGCAGCAAACTAACTGCAAAATCTAGCTTCTCTTCATTGAAGCACTTCATTTGAAGCAGGACCCTCTCGGTTCTCTTCAGCCATGCTTTTGCCTCTTCTGAATTTGTAGTACCATTAAAGTATACAGCTCCATACTTGCGAAGCTTGTCATACTATCCACTCCTATCTACTGGAGCTTGCATCGAAACTTGTGACCCTTGGCCCATGTCATATGAGAAAGCTTAAGCGAAGGCTTGAAAGAATCACGGATCCATGGCAGGCATAGGAGGAGAAGGTGGAGGCACCTCATGTTGCACACTAGGTGCCTCAGAATCAGGAACAGAATGTGTCCCCACATCTTATAGGACATAGGATTCATTGGTGCTCCCTTAGGGAGAGCTAGATCGAGTCATAACTCCTCGAGTTCTTTTTTGACGCGGCATAATCACTCATTGAATATAAAACCATAAAAAACCTTTAGTTCATGAAAAACAATTTCAAAGTATGCAAAACAGTTCAAATCGTATAAAACAATTTCAAATCATATGAAACGATTTCAAATCCTATGAAACAATTCAAAACAATGCAAGCTGTTCATTTAAAGCAATGCATATTCATTTCATGTCCTAAACTACCCATTTCATGCCTAAACCTAGTCCTATACCTGGACCTAAACCTAATTGCTTTGATACCATAACATGTTGGACCCTGTTTTCGGAGCCCAACATCGTACTTGGGTCGTGAAGCTTGAGAGTGGAGGAGGGCTTAAAAGTTGGAGATTTGAAAGAAAAATCATTCGAAAGCAAAGGCGAGCTTCATCGCAGCGTCAACTATCTTCGCCATGGCGAACTTATGCGGGTCGATTTTGTCGCGACGAAAAGTATAATCTTCGCCGTGGTGAACTCTTGGCTTCACCGTGGCGAAAACCCCTTGCAGCAAAATTTAAAACCCAAGCTACCCATCTTACTAGAATGGAAACTTAAAATCTTTCAACCATATTCATTTGTTCAACCCAAAGACAAAAATGGATAAGAACCTAACCACAAACAAACTCTCAAAATCGTAATCTCATTTCTAAAATCGAATACTTTGCAAAAATATAAGAAGAATCATATACAAAACCAACATATATTTCATTAATATCAAAAGTAAGAGTTTTACAATGCTTTAGTAGACATTTCGAGCCCCCTTACATCATAATCCAAAATACAAAGTTTAGAAAAACTAGAATCGCTCAAAATGCAACTAAAGCATTGTTTCACATAATCTAACTTGAAAAACAAACAAAACAAAACATGCAAATTGGAGTGATGCCTTGGCTCTTGACTCGATCACTTGATAACTTGTTCATTGCCTGAAGATGGGAAGGAAGATGGAGGGGGTGAGCCTGAAGCTCGTGGGTAACAATTTTATAACCAGTAACAAGCAAAACCGTTGAAATAGTTTACATTGAAACATAAACACATATTTCTCAATTCTCAAATCATCAAACACTTTATAAGCAATTCAAATCATGCATTCAATAAACTTGT
>JAOQMS010044075.1:0-10830 GCA_027563885.1 Erythroxylum longipes | reverse complement strand
TATAAACAATTTTTAAAAAAATTTGTTTTAATTTAATATATTAAAAATTATAGTTTCTATTTTTAAATTTAAAAATTAAAATTAAAATAACAAAAATTTATATTTCCTTAAATTAGAAATTAAATTGATATCATTTTTATAGACCCAATTTCATATTAAACTCGTTGGTGCTACATTTGAGGAAAAACTCTTGGTGTGATCTGATCGAACTCATTCTCAAGCTCATTTTTAGTGGCATTTTAATGATATCTCAAGTTCTTCAGTTGGCCCTTACCAATATAAGAGGATCTCGAAAAGTTTTTAATCAAACTCATTCATTATTCAGAAGATGTATTGAGATCAAAGAAATGAATACTGTTCCGTACCGATTGGTAAACGGAACATTATTCTTTCCCTCAGTACCGACTATTAATACCGATCGGTACCAGTCTTTTTCGCTTGGTACTAGTTGGTATCCAAAATACCAGTCACATACCGACTGGTACCGTAACTTTTGAAAAAATGAACGACTCATTTGCAATTTTAAAAAAATTAACCCTAAAAAACTATAACGACGCTTCGTTCCTCTTCCTCACCACTCTCCCGCAGCCGCACCTTCTTCACTTCTTCATCTTCTACCTTCTCATCTTTTTGTCTCACTATCTCACACCGACTCTTCACTCTCATCTCACTTCTTCTTCTTCACTCAACCGTCACCAACCATCGACGTCGTTCTCTCTCTCTCACACCAGCAGTGTTTCTCCTTCGGTCATCCTCCCCACACGTTTGCACGTCCCTGATCCACAAGCTTCACTCACTGCACGTCTGCACCACCACCACGTCATTGCTACTACTTGCCACCTCGCCCAAATCCATACGGCCACCGCTACACACCATGTTTTCACTCACCGGCCACCGCACATCCGCACCACCACCACAGGCTTCACTCACTTCACTCACCGTACGTCCGCACCACCACCATAGGCTTCACTCACTTCACTCACCGCACGTCTGAACCACCACTACGTCTAATACCCGAAGGCCGAAGCTAGTGAATTATTTTTGGGTGTGGTTTTACTTTTTCTTGCTGGTGAATTTTTTCCTGCTTAACCTTAATTGCATTTTGATTGTGATCGATTGTTGTTGTATTTGTGAATTGGTTTTGTGATTTGGGTTGAATTAAATGAGATTTTGCGTGTATCTAGATTGGAATTGGAGTTGAATGGTTACGAACGTTGTTGTGATTTATGAATTGAATATTGGTGTTGAATTGAATGAGACACTACGGTTTTGTGGATTGGAAATTGGAGATGAATTATTGTTTGGTTGATTTATTTTTGGTTTGGTTATAAAATAAAGATTGGTTTAAGTTTATCCAATTAAGAGACATTTTATGATAATTTATGATAAGTTTTTGGATGAATAAAATTCACGGCCTCATTTGAATATGCGATGAAATGAATTGATTCAATCATTCAATTAAAAGTTTGTAAGATGAAACTTGAAAGTTGAAACAACTTAGATTAAAATTTTAAAATGACAATATTAAAGATGTAAACTTGTAAAGACTTAAATCATTAATTGACAAATTCTTAATATTTGTGAAATGGTATTTTATTTTTAGTGTTTGAGTGTTGACTATTGACTTTAGATAAATAATTAGTTGAGTATAAAATTATGCAATTATAAATTAATAATAATTCGGTTATAGTTAATAATAGTATTTGCCTATTTGGGTAAATAATTAATTGAATATAAAATATGTTGAAATTGAATTATCTGGTAATATATATGTGTGGGGTATCATAAATATTTACAATAAATAATGTGTGAAAGTAGTGATGTAATAAATGTATCCCAAAAAGAACTTTTTTTCAATTTGTAAACATGTTGTAGGTTCCAATTATTTATACTTAGACTTATTAATGTCAATTAAAAATGTAAAAGCAACTTATATATTTAAGAATGAAATATAGAATGGTGTCTATAATATTATGGTTTGTTAGAAATGAAAAGAAGATTCAAAGCTTTAAATAAGAAAATCAACTTTTTCAAAGAAGTTATATCCTTTAACTTGATCTTTATGTTATGAATGTATCCATTCAACTTGATCATCATGTTATGAATAGATGTGTATGAAATGAACAGTTGTATAAGATATGTCATTCATTATTTGGCAATTATGTAAATCATAGCATACCCTTCAACTTAATCCTCATGTTTGAAATTTTGAATTGAAATTGTTGGAAATGGAAATTATTTTATGAATATTTTGTGATTATTGGAAATGAAAATTGTTGGAAATGGAAATTGTTTAAGAATGTTTTGTGATTATTGGAAATGAAAATTGTTGGAAATAAAAATTATTTTATGAATGTTTTATGATTATTGGAAACATGAATTGTTGGAAATAGAAATTGATTTATGAATATTTTGTAATTATTGGAAATGAAAATTGTTATATGAATGTTTTGTGATTATTAGAAATGGGAATTGTTGGAAATGGAAATTGTTTTATACATGTTTTGTGATTGTTGGAAATGGAAATTGTTTTATGAATGTTTTGTGATTATTAGAAATGGAAATTATTAGAAATTGTTAGAAATGAAAATTATTTTATCACTTTATGAATGTTTGGTGATTATTGGAAATGGAAATTGTTATATAAATGTTTTGTAATTATTGTAAATGAGAATTGTTGGAAATGGAAATTATTTTATGAATGTTTTGTGATTATTGGAAATGGAAATTATTATATGAATGTTTTGTGATTATTGGAAATGAGAATTGTTGGAAATGGATATTGTTTTATGAATGTTTTGTGATTGTTAGAAATGGAAATTGCTTTATGAATGTTTTTTGATTGTTAGAAATGAAAGTTGTTATATGAATGTTTTGTGATTGTTGGAAATGGGAATTGTTGGAAATTGTTGGAAATAGAAATTGTTTTATAAATTTTTTGTGATTGTTGGAAATGGAAATTGTTATATGAATGTTTTGTGATTATTGGAAATGGGAATTGAAATTGTTTTATGAATGTTTTGAGATTGTTGAAAATGATAATCGTTGGAAATTGTTAGAAATGAAAATTATTTTATGAATCCTTTGTGATTGTTGGAAATGGAAATTGTTATATGAATGTTTTGTGATTATTAGAAATGGGAATTGTTAGAAATTGTTGGAAATGAAAATTGTTTTAAAAATGTTTTGTGATTGTTGTAAATGGAAATTGTTATATGAATGTTTTGTGATTGTTGGAAATGGGAATTATTGGAAATTATTAGAATCGAAAATTGTTTTATGAATGCTTTGTGATTGTTGAAAATGGGAACTGTTGGCAATGGAAATTATTTTATGAATGTTTTGTGATTGTTGGAAATGAAAATTGTTGAAAATTGAATTTATTTATGAATGTTTTGTGATTATTGGAAATGGAAATTGTTGTATGAATGTTTTGTGATTATTAGAAATGGGAATTATTGGAAATTGTTAGAAATGGAAATTGTTTTATAAATGTTTTGTGATTATTGGAAATGGAAATTGTTTATGTATGTTTTGTGATTTTTGGAAATGAAAAGTGTTTATTTATGTTTTGTGTAATTATATATGTTAAATAATTGAATTTTTAGTTTTTGACTTATAGTGAATTGTGTTTTCTGAAATAGAATTATGTGTAATGTAATCATAAAAATGAGTTATATTTTATAAGATGGATATGCATATTGGGTAATGAAATTATTTGTTATGTATTTTGATATATTTATTCATTTATTTTTACATATAAATGGAAGGAAGTTTAAGTACTTTTGATCAACCCACTTTAGGAAGATACAATGATCCAGCTTGGGCTTATGCTGCATTGGTTCCTGGTATGAGGAACCATACCATTTGCTTGTTTTGTAACAAGCAAAAGGTGGAGGAATCACCCGATTAAAAAAACACTTAGTTGGGGTTCAAGGAGATGTGGAACCCTGTAAAAAAGTAAGTCATGATGTGAAGTGTCAGATGAAAACATTGCTTGATGAATATAAACATGAGAGAGATAAAAGGGAAAGGTTGAATTTTGAAATTGGTAGTGAAAGTTCGTTTTCTAATTTCTGTGATGATATGGAAATGTTGAAGGTGGTAGTAGTAGTGGCAGTGGTGGTAGTGGTACTGGCAGTGTTTTATCTCAGGCCCAAGAACAAGTACCTGAACCTGATGTGAGGAAGAGAAGAAGGCAGGTGACTAGTTTCTTTGCACCACGAACAACGCTTGGAGCCCAACCTTCAATTCGTAGTGCAGTGCAATCAAGAGATGTGGCTCACAGTGTCGATATGGAAGTAGCTAGATGGTGGTATGATAAAGGTTCATCATTTAATGCTTTTTAGTCTTATTATTATCAACCTATGATGGATGCAATAGCCTCTTATGGTCCGAGATACAAAGGTTCTTTGATTGATGACTTAAGAGGTAAACTTTTGAGTTGTTCTGTTTCTGAAATTAGAAGTTATTTGGTTGAAAGAAGAGTGAATTGGGGTACTTATGGATGTTCAATAATGTGTGATGGTTGGACAAATAGGAAACAAGAGCCTATTATTAATTTTTTGGTTTATTCTACAAATGGCTCAATGTTTTGAAATCTATTGATGCATCTGGACTTATTAGAAATACTGAGACTTTATTTGGGGTATTTGATGAAGTTGTTGATGAAGTAGGGCCAGAAAACATTGTTCAGTTTATTACTGACAATGATTCTGCCTATAAAGCGGTAGGAAAAAGGTTGCAGAATATGTATAATTCTTTTTTTTGGACTCCTTGTTTTTCACATTGCATTGACCTAAGGCTGGAGAATATATGAGATCCTAGGTATATTCCTGTTATTGACGAGACTATGTAGAAAGCTAAAAAGGTGACAAAGTTCATTTATAATCATGTATGGATATTGAATTCGATGAGAAAGGAATTTACCAATTGTAGGAATTTGTGTCGTCCTGTTATGACAAGATTTGCAACAAATTTCTTATCACTTCAGTCTTTTGTTTCGATGAAGAAAGAGTTAAGACAAATGTTTACAAGTGATAAGTGGATTACATCTCAGCATGCTAAGTCTAATGCTATAGTAGAGGTTTATAATATTATATAGGAAGATAGAGAATTTTGGTTTCAATGTCAATTTGTTATCTAAGTTTATAAGCCTTTGGTGAGGGTGCTTCGCTTGGCTGATAGTAAAGAAAAGCCAATAATGGGTTATATTTTTGATGTCATGGAGAGAGCAATGTAAGCAATTAAGGCCAATCTGAAACATAGGCTTTCTTTGTACACACCATATCTTTTAATCATTAATGAGAGATTACAAAGGTAGCTTTCTTCTCCCTTGTTTGTTGCTAGGGCATTTTTGATTCCTAGTATTTATTTTAGACTAAATCTGAATAAGCAAGTTGAAGTTAATAGAAAAATGCTTTTAACTATTACAACAATTGTTAACATTGACACGATGCAAGATCTGTTAAGCTCATAAATGGAGCTTTATAAGTTGTCTTATGGGGATTTTGGAATGCCGATTGCCTATTTGACAAAGAGGAAAACTTTCTCCAAGTATTAGTTATTTCCTTTTTCTTATTTTGTTGAAAATTAATTATCACTTTATTTTGTTTATAACGCTACTTTTGTTATCTTATAACTTACAGTTTCTTGGTGAGATCAATTCGAAAATGGTGTTCCAGAATTGAAAAAGTTTGCTAATTGAATTTTAAGTTAATGTGTGATTGTAACAGGCTGTGAACGAAACTGGAGCATATTTGAATTTGTCCACTCTAAAAAAAGGAATAGATTGGAGCATAAGAGGTTTAATGACTTGGTTTTTGTTCAATATAATTTCTTATAATTTTCAAATAATTAAATTTTATTGTTTACTAGGAGTCTTAATAGTACAAGTAGTTCAACTGATCCAATTTTCATTGATAATATCGATCTTTTGGCGGATTGGGTTTCTGAAGAACCGAATTTGGTAGATGTCAATGACTTGGAAGATAATCTTAAATGAAAAAGCATTGACATGTTATTTGATGCATTAAATTTGAATGATAATGATGATGAAACTCCTCTCAATGATGAGAGAATTTTGTACGAAATGATAACTAAGGTTAGTGTAGTTATAGCGGGTATCCTTCCGTTGACGATTGAATTTCGTTCTAGGTTATTTTTCCTCTTTTTTTAATTTTACTTATATTTGATGTTTATCAGTTTATGTTAAATTCTACATATGTAATGTAATTGTAAATGTTTTTGTTTTATGTTTAACTTCAACTTGATTGTTTCCTCGTCATAAATTCTTTTCGTAAATTGTAATAGTTAAGGATATTTATTGTTCTTTTTATTGGATATTTTGATGTAATTATTATTTATTAAAATAATGAAATTGTATTATTGTAATATTTTAAAAACTTTGTATTATTCTTATTTTTATATTTGTATTATGATGATTGTCCTTTTTATATTAATTGTGGTTATTATTTATATGTGAAATATTTAAAAAATATTGTTATTTCATGTTAATTGTGATTATTATTTATTATTATAATTTTCAGAAACAGGGTTGATAAAAACTTGTAAAGTATACAATATACAATATACAATATACAATATACCAATAAACTATTTTGCAAAATTTAAAAAAATTCAGGGACTATTTCATAAATTTAACAAATTACCCGAAACGGTACTCGGTATTGACCGGTATTGATACAATACTGTACCAGAACTCAATTTGGTACCAAGTCCGGTACGGTATTCGCAACTTTGATTGAGATGGTTTTCGATGTTCTTAAGATTCGATGGAAGATATTGAAGAAAATGATAGTGTTGACTTCTTTTGCTCTTTCTAAGTTCTTATGAGAATATTTAAAAAAATACTAAGGTATAAACAACTAATACTCATGTCCTTATAAATTCTTTTTTTAAGTCATACCTTTATAAGTCATTTTACACATAAACAACTAATAATAAATGTAACGCCAAAAAAATGTCGATTTCATGAATAGTACTTTTTGGGTTATGAATAGTGTATCCTAAGGTAAATAGTGACACTCAGGATTCAAACTGCATTTTATTTTATTTAGCATCGAATAATTTTGCTCAAGGGTAGCCTGAGAATCAAATTAGAGCTCAAAATAGTTTCATTTTCATAGTTTGACCAAGAGTTGACTAGTGGTCAAAGTTTGACCCGAGAAAGGGTGAAAGTCAAACTCGAAAATATTAATGGAAATAAATTATATTAATTAAAGTCTTTATGTGAGGTTGATATTTTTTATGGGTATTTTATTGAGAAGAAGAAAAGAATGGATTAAAAGTTAAAGTTAATTTTTGTTTTTTTTAAAATGAAAAAGTATTATTAAAGAACTACATGTCATTTTCTTGGCCACCTACCCTCTCTTATACACCAAGGAGTTTCGAGAATAACCATTTCTCCTTTCTTCTCCATTTTCTTTCATTTTCTTTCATTTTCAAGCCAACTTTCTTTATTTTTAACCCCAAATCAACTATTAAATACTAAATCAACCTAGGGTCGCCAAACTCACCATATTGATTGCAAACCCCTGAACTTTCCCTAGGATGATCTAGTGAAGTCCTAAAAAAAACTGAACCCTAAAATAGTTGTTTCAAGTGATGGTGACAATATCGGGTAACCCAATTTATTAACCGGAAGTCCCGAAAGCCTCAAAATTGAACCAACACTCCATAATCGCTTAAATATGAGTTAGAATGCATGAAAATGTTAAACGAGATGTTTAAAAACCTAAACCCGAAGTTCCGGATCACATGAGGGTTAAATGACCTTCCAAGAGCAAAATGGTCTTTTTGCTTTTAAAATAAATTTCTAGCAATTTTTCTTTAATCAAAACAAGACACTCCTCGTTTTCTTCTAGCATGAACAAAGCTCTCCTTTTTCTCTCAAGTTTTTTTATTTTCTTTGCTTAAATTCAAGCAAACAAAAGGTGAAATCAAGAATCCAACCTAGGATCCGTCATCCTCTCATCAAGACGTACACTTCTATGCCACCAAATTCATTTATTGCTACCATATTCTAAAGGTAAGAAAAACCTAGGTTTGTGTTAATTATTCTTGGGTTGAAGTATGATGTTTATAATGATTTACTAATGGGAGTGAATGTGTATTGGTGGTTGATTTTGGCGTAGGAAGTGAGGAAGCACCAAAGCCTAATTGCAAAACCAAAAACCCTAACCCAAATCTCTAATCAAAGTAAGTGTTTGTTGGACTCAATTGAGCATGTCTACTTATTATTGGTGTTATGGAGCTGAAGAAATTGAATTAAGAATGATGGCAGTAGTGAAAGGAGTGGAATGGGTTTATAGAAGTGCAATCTGGACAATTTCGAAAATACTGTTCTTATAATGAAATAGATATCTTTTTTGAGAAAAATGTCTTACGCTTAGTTAAACTAGACGAAATAAGCTTCCCAACGAGTATTAGAACACCTAAATTCGAGACTATTTGATTGCCCAAATGGTCTAAGAAACTCACTTCTAGTGCAGAGCAATTCTGCAGATATGCAAAGTTTCTAGCTTACTGTTGAGGCGTGATCTGGATAGTCAAATGACGTCCAAAAATTATGAAACTTAGCTATAATTAAAGCTTAGGATGATCCCTAAAAGTTTTATGAAGGAACAAAATTAAAATTCAAATCCAAAATATGAGAAAATGGTGAAAATGTCCCTAGGGATTGAAACTGAAATTTCTGCTTAACTTTGTATTATATCCTATTAGAGTTAATGTTAAAACTCTACCATATTTATAAGTGTTGGAAACACTTTAAGGAGTAAATAAAGTCTGTTAAGCCTCTATGGTGAAATGAAAGAACTTGTCTCAATAATGATTATACGTGCATGGAAATAGTAAAATTGAAATTGCATATGCATGATAGATAAAATAAAGGGAAAATGTTGAGATAGGTTGTCATTGATAATTAACTCGTCTAAGTGCTTTCCTCCTTTTGTAGGTGACATTTCCTTGCTTTTCATCTACAACTTTTGGACCAGGCTAGAGGTCATTATGATCCTATCCTCTGGGGAACAAATTATGACGTGAATTGGCAAAATGGATTTTGAGCACAGGGCTTAGAAAGAGAAAGATGAGATAAAGATCAATTTGAGATGAGATTGAGATAGAAAGATTCTACGATAAGAAGGAAGAATACATATATGAGCTCGAAGTTTTCTTACGCAAGGGGATTTGAGTTCCAACTTAAGAGTTATTTAAATGTTAGAAGTTCAAAACCAAAAGGTTCTCATAATTATCAATTACAACCTATCTCGACATCTCCCATTTATTTTATCTATCATGCATATGCAATTTCAATTTCAATATTTCCATACACGTTTAATCATTATTGAGACAAGTTCTTTTCATTTTACCATAGAGGCTTAATAGACTTTATTTACTCCTTAAAATGTTTCCAACACTTATAAATATGGTAAAGTTTTAACATTAACTCCAATAGGATATGATACAAACTTAAGCAAAAATTTTAGTTTCGACCTCTAGGGACATTTTCACCATTTTCTCATATTTCGGGTTTGAATTTTAATTTTGTTCCTTCATGAAACTTTTAGGGATTATCCTAAGCTTTAATTATAGCTAAGTTTCATAATTTTTGGACGTCATTTGGCTATCCAGATCATGCCTCAATAGTAAGTCAGAAACTTTGTGTATCTGCAGAATTGATCTGCACCAGCAGTGAGTTTCTTAGACCATTTGGGCAATCAAATGGTCTCATATTTAGATGTTCTCATACTTTTTGGAAAGGTTATTACGTCTAGTTTAACTATGAAGAAGAAATTTTTCTCAAAAAAGATATCTATTTCAAGCTAAGGACAATATTTTTGAAACTGTCCAGATTGCCCTTCTATAAACCCATTCCACTCCTTTTACTATAGCCATCATTCTTAATTCAATTTCATAAGCTCGATAACACCAAGAATAACTAGACATGCTCAATTGAGTCCAATGAACACTTACCTTGATTAGAGATTTGGGTTTGGGTTTTTTGTTTTGCAATTAGGGCTTTGGTGCTTCCTCATTTCCTACACCAAAATCAACCAACAATACACATACACTCCCATTAGTAGATCACTATAAACATCATACTTCAACCCAAGAATGATTAACATAAATCTGGGTTTTTCTTACCTTTAGAGTATGGTGGCAATAATTGAATTTGGTGGTATAGAAATGTAGGTCTTGATGAGAGGATGATGGATCTAAGGTTGGATTCTTGATTTCACTTTTTGTTTGCTTGATTTTAAGCAAAGAAAATGAAAAACTTTAAGAGAGAAAGGAGAGATTTCGTTCATGCAAGAAGAAAGAGAGGATTTTCTTGTTTTGATTAAAGAGAAATTGTTGGAAATTTATTTTAAAAGTAAAAAGATTATTTTGCCCTTAGAAGGTCATTTAACCCTAATGTGATCTGGAACTTCGGGGTTAGGTTTTTAAATATCCCGTTCAACATTTTCATGCATTCTAACTCATATTTAAGAGATTATGGAGTGTTGGTTCAATTTTGAGGCTTTCGGACTTCCGATTAATAAATCGGGTTACCCGATATTGTCACTGTCGATTGAAACAACTATTTTAGAGTTTGGATTTTTTTTTAGAACTTCACTAGATCATACAAAGGAAAGTTTTGGGGTTTACAATCGTACCCCTTAAAAAGAATTTCGTCTTCGAAATTCAGAGTTTACTCATCAATCCCACTCAACTCAGTATATGGTACGTAGACAGTCTTAGGCTTTAAAAGAAAACAATACATGATATTACATAGTGTTTCTAGGTTAAACCAGATTTTGATGATGA
>JAOQMS010044074.1:0-10830 GCA_027563885.1 Erythroxylum longipes | reverse complement strand
ATTTGGTATACCGACGGAATATTTTTCAATTCCGTCGGTAATTTCCGTCTGTAATTAACTATTTTCTTGTAGTGATTCCATGTCATGATTTCATCCAAATTCTTCTTCTTTTGGTCTATAAAGGTAACTATTACTTATAAATTCCCTTGGAGCAAATTAAGTACCAAAAATACAATAAAACTTTTGAATAACAAGAAAAACATGTTAAATATAGGTGTATAATTATAGTTAAATAAGCATCTATCAAACACCCCCACATTTAAGCTTTTGCTTGTCCTCAAGCAAATCATAATATAAATTATCAACTTTATAAGCATCCATCCCTTATTAACTTCAACCTGTTCATCCATACTCTAAATCATCGTATCATATTAATCAAATGAAAATATAGTTAAAATCAAGTTATCCTATAACTAACTTCAAATATCAATATTAATAATAATCACATCAATAATATTTCAAAATCAAAAGCATAAATCTTTATAATCTCACTAAGGTTTCACTCAATACACTCAAGTGTTTAGGATGAAAAGTATAAGAACTCTCAAATCAATGCATAATAGAACTCTTAACCATAAGCTTGCAATATTATCATATCTCCATCACTTGCATGTAAACTCGAAACAAAAATTAAAAGGTCATGATAAGGTATTAATGAGGCTTAGGTAAGGTATGAGTGGGATAATAAAAGGGTGACAAATTTTAAGGAAATTTACAAACGAAACTTTCTAAGAAACTTATTATTTCACAATATATACGTGCTTGCATTATAAAACCGTGGGCACAATAACTTAATTTATTTCGTATATGCTCTCAAAATAGTGTTTTTAATCACAATATCAAGCATTCATCATATACCACAATTAAAGTAATATTAGGCCTTTCAAATTTTCAAAATTTAAACAATCAAGTAATATAAATATCCTTTAAGGTTTAAATCAATAAAAAGGCTTCAAGAAAGATAAGATAAAGGTCAATAATAAGGTTATAATCAATGAAAAAGGCTAAGGCTCAAAATTGGTTACTCCTAAGGAATAAAATATGGTGGGATAATTATAAAAAAATAAGCTAAATAATTGTTGAATCTAAGTGCCTTTATCATTTCATTGCTTCTAATTTAACAAATGTGATCTCGATATGCATAATAAAAGCAAGTTCTAGAATCATCCAACTATACATGATAACACATATGAAAGAATATAAGCTTAAGAAAACTATTATTCCCTTCCCCACTCTTAAAATTGCATATTATCCATAATGTAAACAATATAAGCATATCAAAATAAAAATTGAGAAAATAGAGGAATTTTGGTACTTCCTTGAGTAATAAGATTTTTAGATTCTGATTTCGAAGAGAGATCCATCAGATACAAGATATAATAATCCTTGCAAAATATAAATGAAAAGGGACAAAAAGTTAAAAGAAGATAAAAATGAAAAATGAAAATAAATACCAAAAATGAAATGGAAATAACATAAAATACAACCTACTTCTTGGGTTACCTCCTAAGTAGTGCTTGGTTAACATCTTTATCTCGACATACTTTGCATGCTTAAGGTGACATAGTCAAATTAATATTCTCTAAACTATTCCCAAGTTCACCTCTAAGATATAACTTCACACAATAGTTATTAACTTTAAAATTACCTTTATATGGACGACTTACCTTAATTACCGCCGTATGGAAATACTTTTTTCATAATAAAGGGTGTAGACCATCTTTATTTAAGCTTACCAAGAAACAATCTCAAACGGGACTTGCATAAGAGAACTTGATCTCCATTCTTAAATTGTTGTGACTATTTGATCATCCGATCATGATGATTTTTGGTTCTCTTCTTGTAAATTTTTTAATTTTCAAAAGCCATCGATCACCATTCTTCTAGTTCACTAATTTGGAGATTGTGCCTCTCACCTATACGTTTAATATCAAAATTCATACATTTGATAGCCCAGTGTGCCTAATGTTCTAATTTAATAGGTAAATGATATGCTTTTCCATAAACAAATTTATAGGGTTTAATATCAATCGATGTCTTATATGTTGTCCTATAAGCCCATAGGGCACCATTTAACTTAATTGACTAGTCTTTTCTCTGGCACTCTATAGTCTTCTCCAAAATTTGTTTTAAATCCATATTAGCTACCTTAACTTGCCTAATAGTTTGAGGATGATATGGGTGGCAATCCTATAAGTGATTCCATACTTTTAAAGCATCTTTCAAATTGCATATTACAAAAATGCATACCCCTATCACTAATAATTGCCCTAGGTGAGCCAAAACAAGAAAAATAAGCTTTTCAAGAATCTTTTTTTTAGTAAATCAGTAAATTGATAAATAGAACAATAGAGAGTTTTGTATAAATCAAGAGATTGCCAAAGGTGTAAATCTCTTACTAAACTCGAAAAAAGAAACTTGATCTAAGAACATAAGGTAAAAGGCATAAATTTTGACCAAAACATTCACCGACCAACCTTACATGTTTACCAACCAAGTTGACATTTTCAGTAGGTACAACTAACTAACAACCCACTCATATATAGATTAAACATGAATCTTACAACAACCTTAGCATTATTTATAGGTAAAGTTTGTGCTTCTACCTATTTAGAAACATAATCAACAACTACTAGGATATATCTATTACAAAACAAAGTTAGGAATAGACCCATAAAATCAATGCCCTAAATATCAAACACTTCACAAGTAGTAATAAAATTTTGAGGAATTTCATCATAGTAAGGAACATTACTTGATCATTGGCACTTATCATATAAAACTATGACATATTTAAAAATTGCGCCCAATAGAAACCTAATTCAAAGATCTTCTGAGCTTTCATATTTATGTTATGGTGCTCTTCGGTAGGTCTAGCATGACAATGTTGTAAGATCTTCCACCTCTTGTAGTGAGGTACACATTCTCAATATTTGATCTATACAAATACGAAACAAATATGGATTTTCCCAAAATTATTCCCTCAAATCAATAAAGAATTTCTTCTTTTGCTAATAAGATAGACCTTTTGGTAAGATCTTAGCCGCTAGATAATTTGCAATATCTGTAAACCAAGTGGTTCTTACCTCACTTGCCTCCGCCAAATTATAAAGGCAGGAATGTTTCTTCAATGCCTTCTTCTTCCAATTCTTCCAAATTTTGGTTTTCAAGGTGAGATGGATGGTTTGCTACTAAGTTTTCAACTCCTTTCTTATCCTTGATCTTTAAATGAAATTCTTGAAATAATAAAATCTATTTAATTAATCTAGGTTTCGCATCTGGTTTACTCATCAAGTATTTCAATGCAAAATGGTCAATATAAATAACAACTTCAGACAAAACTAGATAAGATCTAAATTTATCAAACACAAAAACCAATGCTAGCAATTACTTCTTTGTTATAGTGTAATTCTCTTAAGCATCCGTCAAAGTCTTACTAACATAGTAAATTAGTTGAAAGTGTTTGTCCTTCCGCTGTCCAAATATAGTACCAATTGCAAAATCACTTGCATCACACATTAGCTCGAATGGTAAATTCCAATATGTTTCAACCATAATCGAGCCTTAGCCAACTTTTCTTTAAGAATGTTAAAAGAATCTAAACATTCTTAAGTAAATGTAAAAGGCATGTATTTTTCTAGTAACTTGGTTAAAGGCTTGGAAATCTTAGAAAAATCCTTAATAAATATTTTATAAAAGCCTACATATCCTAAAAAACTTCTTATAGTCTTAACTGAGGAAAGGTGTGGTAGTTTCTCAACAACTTCAATTTTAGCTTTATCTACCTCAATACTGTTATGAAAAATTTTATAGCCTAAAACTATACCCTTTTGTACCATAAAGTGACAATTTTCCAAATTGAGCACCAGATTAGTTTTCTCATATTTCTCTAATACTTCTTCTAAACTATGGAGGCACAAATCAAAAGATTCATAAAAAATAAAAAAAGTTGTCCATAAATACCTTTATTATGTCCTCAACCAAATCACTAAAGATGGCTATCATACACTTTTGAAATGTAGTAGGTGCATTGCATAATCCAAAAGGCATCCGCCTATAAGTGAAAGTACCATAGGGACATATGAATGTTGTTTTCTTTTGATCCTCCTGAGTAATCGAGATTTAAATGTGGCCCGAAAGTCCATTTAAGAAGTAGTAGTTCATGTTTCTAACTAGTTGTTCCAACGTTTGATCTATGAAAGGCAAAGGAGAGTGGTGTTTCCTTGTTACATCACTTAACTTCCCCTAGTCGATGCATACTCTCCAATTAGTGATGGTTCTTATGGCAATCAACTCATTCTTTTCATTGATACCACCATTATTCATCCTTTCTTTAGCACAATCTACACAAGACTTACCCAGGATCTATCAGAAATAGGGTAAATCACACCAGCATCTAGGAGTTTAATTACCTCTTCCTTTACCACTACGTTTATATTAGGTTAAACTTCTTTAAGGTTGTACCACTGGTTTAAACTCCTCCTCTATTAGAATCTTGTGAATGCAAAAGGAAGGGTTGATTCCTCTAGTATCAAAGATCTTCCATACAATGGTCCTTTTATACTCTTTAACCTTTAACATATTTTCTTTTTCATCCTCCTTTAGAGTTGATGCAATAATTACAGGCAATTTCAACTCCTTCTCAAGAAATGCATATTCTAAATGATTAGGGAGTTTCTTCAGCTCTGACTTTGGTGGTTTTTTAAAGGGTTTTAACCTCGTCTCTATAGTGGTATCTATCCTTTTGAACTCTTTCTTTCTCATCGAAGGCTTATTTCGCTCATTTTCATCCTCATCTTGAATCATAGATAGCTCCTACACATCCTTGGATGCAATTTCCTGCATAATATCTGAAGCTATAGAATTATTAATATAAATAAAATAACACGAGTCATCATACTCAAGTGAATGTATTATAGAATCAAATATTTTAGAAGTGACCTTTTCTTCTCCCACCCTAAGCACTAATTTTCCCATCATTAACATCAATAATGACTCTGGTTGTAGCTAGGAAAGGTTGACCTAGAATCAACGGTACTTCTATATATTCATCCATATCAAGTATGACAAAATCGACTGGGAAGATGAACCTATTAATTTCAACAAGTAAATCCTTAATGAAACCCCCTAAGATATTTAACAAATCTATCAACCAATTGAATGTTCATCTTGATGGGTTTAGGTTCCCTCAATCCCAGTTTCTTAAAAAGTTTATAGGGCAAATTGATGATAGCCCCAGATCAGCTAAAGCTTTTTCCGTAGACAAATTACCAATAAAATAAGGTGTTAGATCTGGGGAGTCTAATTATATAAGAGATTTTCAATATGGGCCTAGTAAGAGAACATACTCATGGGCTTTGACACTACACTTCAACCCAAAACCTTAAGGCATTATTTTTATGGGTCCTTTCCACTTATATGTCCTTCACTACTTCCATCTCTTTCCAACGTGGGATTCCTACTCACACTTGACATCCAAAAAATTTCCCCTTCAAATGTGAACATCCACATTGGGCTTGGACTCCCCCTTGAGTGAAAGCCTTTTTCTTAGCAGCTCGAGTATATGGTGTCACTAAGAGCCCTTCTACTTTACTGATCTGGGCCCACCAGGAGTCTCCTTGCTCTTTTTCGTGGGGAGGCAACCACAAAATTTGACTACTATCTTTATACTCGTCCCTTACCGAACCGTCGGCTCTGATACCACTTATTGGATCTAGGGAGCCCACTTACATAGGAGATTTTCTATATGGACCTAGTAAGAGAATATATTTGTGGGCTTTGACATCACACTTCAACTTAAAACCTTAAAGCATTAGGTTTATGGTTCCTTTCCACTTATATGTCCTTCATTAGTTCCATCTCTATCCAATGTGAGATTCCTACTCACATTTGAAATCCCAACATAAGGGATAGTAAAACTCCTTTGATCTTTAATCTTTTTTGGTAACTTATTATGTAGGATTTCCAAGCATTCATCACTTGGTCGTATGGTGGCTGACTCCTCTAACTTTTTCTTGCTAAATATTAGTACCTTTAAATTTTTGGCATACTTGGGCATCTGTGCAAGAGCTTTAACAAAAGTTAAGTTAATATGAAGTTGTTTGAAAATCTCGAGGAATTTACCAAATTGCTCATTCATGAAATCTTTTTTCAATTTTGCTACATATGGGATGGTGGGCTAAAATTCTTTAACTTTTAGAGGATGCCTCAAATCTTTAGCATTTTCTTGACTCTTCTTATGACCCTCCTCCTTACTTTATATCTTATTATCCGTTTGCAATTCCTTTCTCATGCTTGATTCTTGAACAAAATTCAACATCATCTTCACTAGAGTAGGCTTCTTAGGGCAAGGTGCTTATTGTTGGAATCCCGATAGAGGATTACTCCTTTCTTGGCCCTGATTTTCTTAAGAAACGTTAAGGTGATTCCTTCATCCCAAATTATAAGTGTTGTTGTATGGATTATTTTGGGGTTTAGGAGCATTCCCCAGATAATCCACATGCTAGGTTTACACTGCTTGATGGTTTTGACCTACATTCTCTAACCCACAGACCTCACACTACATAACTTGACCTTTTGGATGCATCGTCAGTTTATTGATCCTTCTACTCAAAGCTTCCTCCTGGTTAGCCAAGTGTGTGACTGCGTCCATTTCATAAACACTTAATGGTTTATTAATTCTTCCTCTAAATGAGCATCATTAGTAGTTTTTCATTGCCATGTCCTCAATAAGGTCTTAGGCCACTTCTGGGGTCTTGTTATTAATGGCGCCTCCAGTTATTGCATTAACTGACTGCCTCGTGTTTTGATTAAGCCTATTATAAATGGTTTGGATTTGCACCCAAAGCAGTAAACCTTGGTGTGGGAATCATCTTAACAGCTCCTTAAAATGCTCCTATGTATCATATAATGAATCAGAATCAACTTAGGCATAGGAGGAGATGTTGTTCCTTAATTATACAATATTAGTTAGTAGAAAATACTTCAATAAGAATTTTTCTGCCACTTGATCCCATGTAGTTAATGATGATAATTGCATCGAATTCAGCCATTGCTTGCCCTTCCCTTTTAGTGAAAATAGGAATAATCATAGTCTTATAGCATTATATGATAGGCCCCTATCCTGAAATAATTAAGCAACCTACTCGACACTTCACGATGGCCCTCCAATAAATATCTAAATCGGTTAGAAAGTTCCCATGAAGCTAAGACTATTGTCCTTGTTATGGAAAAGCTTTAACTCTAAAATAAGAAATGTAAATAGTCGAGTTTTGTTTTTCAGTTTAATAAAATTTCAGCAATATAACAGCTGCATTTTGACATCCTAAAAATTTCAAAGTACCTGAAAAAATTAAAAACACTTTTATTATCACATCAATTTCTCAACTATAAATTATGAACTTCAAATCCACTCACACGCAACTTCAAATAGTTACATCAATAAACTTTGAAAAGCTAAAACAAAATCATGTATTTCATTTAAAAACCTTTATACACATCCATTCCTTACACAAATGTGCATTCAAAAACATGTTCAAAGATATGCAATGGTTCTCAAAAATATGTACAAGGCAAAAATACTTACACAGCAGCACGTGACGAAGCTGACTATTCGAGAGATGGAGTCGCTGCTACTGAAGCCCCTAAGCGTGCACCTAGGAGGTTTTATTTAAAAACAAAAAATAGAGGATGAACTAAACGAGCTTAGTGAGTGTAAATAAAATTCTTTGTAAATCATTTGTAATCATTAGCACCTCCCTAAAAGAAATTCATTTCATTTAATATAAGACAATGCCAATATAAAACATATAAGCTCTTTGAAACCAAAATTATCAATTTTACTCTTAAAGAAAATAGTGGCAACATTATTTATTATCATGAACTTGTTATGCGATATATCCCACCACAAACTTCTTTGCACTATGAGGCATAAAGTCATGGAGCTGGTTCTGCATTGCTTACCCGTGACTAGTTAACCACTAGTTACGAAGCTGGTTTTGCATCACTTACCGATAATAACTTAACCATTATAGACTGGTAATTACGGAGCAGGTTCTTCATCACTTACCTGTAACAATTTTGGCTAGCACTTTATATACTTCTTATATGTAGAGGGCAACTTGCTAGACTACTTACAGACATAATACCATCCACTCTTAGTAACTGAAGCTCCACAGATATTGCAATGCACGTTTGGAATATTTTGACCAGTATAATATCATGTAATGAGCCTAACGATGTACCATAGGCTAAAAACAAAATCATTTTTCTCAGTAATTTAACTTATGGCATAAAGCTTAAACCATTGTGTAAATTAATTTATATACTTTCGAAATTAAAAAAATAAATGGGAGGTATCTGGAGCTTGTCACGATCTTGACAATGTCTTTCACCCATAGACGTTCAAAACTTCTTTTAATCTTATAATCAAACAATTGAATGCATAATTTAAAATCACGTCATCAATTCTTTTGCAAAGAAGTTATTCAAATGAAACAATTATAATACACTTACTGTTTTGTAAATTTATTGCCAAGCATACTCACACATTCTATGCCTTTCCTTTAACTATACAAAGAACAATTCTCTTAGGCACTTATTTCCAATTCAGAAAAAGGAATTAACACTATATATTTGGTTTAATCGATCCTGACTTTGTGTCATGATCGTGACCCTTACCCAGAATTCATACCTCCCATTGTTCTATAGTTTTCACATAGAAAATGTTCACATTAGGTTTTGAGGTCTAGCAGACATTTGTTTTCCTACATCTTAAGTTTCCATAACATTAAAATTCATGCCATTTTAACTTCTAAATCATGAAACATGTCCCAAATATTGCAAGTTACTTCAACACTGGCGCAGTATCAGGTTACCATTCTCAATCTCAAATTTCAATATCATTTACCTAGAATTAGGTCAAGGTCTCTTCTATAGATTTTTACCAATATATCTTAAGTTTCATTTCCAATTAGAATCACCTAATTTTGAGGTCTATGGGTTGATTTAGGGCCAAAACACTAGTACTATTCAAGTAAACCAAGAATCTTAAGACATAATTTCATTAAACATAGTTAGGAAAACTTATCACTTTCTTTCAATCTTTTGGACAATTGAAGAACACTTATTCTTGCTTAATCTCTCTTCAAATCATGCTCAAAACCATGAAAAATTAGCTACACCCTTCTTCCTCTTAAGCTTGGTCGAACCTTCACCTTGCAACTCTCTTCTTTTCTTTTGATTTTTGGTCATTCACGGCTATACCATTCGCTCGCAAGGTTATCGCCAAAACAAATGATGCAATTTGTCTTACTTTACTCCTTTATCACAAGACATATGTCATCTTCCATGATGAGTCATGAATCCATTAATCACCATGTAAAAAGACCAATTTGCCCCTAATCACTATATAAAAAGACCAAATTGTCCCTTAATAAATTTAATTCACTAACTAACTAAATTACATTTTGAAAATAGTTCGTAACCAACTTGTCATCAAATTGACCATGAAATACTCTAATTAGGTTTGATGCTTATTGATTGGATGCTTTAAAACAATTTTGAATGGGTTAAAAATCATCAATATGCATTATTTTCCAAAAAGGGCATTTTAACCCTAAACTTTCAGAATTCTTGAAATCCATCCGATCGGACTTATTTTCGACCTAATTTATTATTATTAAACCTTAATACCTATTCCAAACAATTCATTATTAAAAAATAAATATTGTTCACCTAACATAGAAATTTATATTCAATGAAAGGAAAAGTTCGGTGTTTTACAATCACCCCTCCTTACAAGAATTTCATCCTTGAAATTTAACTAAACACACATGTTTAAAACAAGTGGGGATATAATGTACGCATCTATTACTAAGGCTGCTATGTAACTTCCTCTATCGCCTGATTCCTCCACAGTACCTTAACTAAAGGAATGATCTTGTTACGTAGAAGTTGTTCTCTACAGTCGAGGATCCATATTAATTCCTCTTTAAAAGTTAAATCTTCCTTTAGTTTCACCAGTTGTTCTGTGATTACATGCGAGGGGTACACTAGGTACTTGCAAAGCATAAATACATAAAAGACATTGTGAATCCTCGTGAGCTCATCTAGTAGCTTCAATCGATATGCCATTGACTTAACTCTTTCTGTGATCTTATACGGTCTTATGTAACACAGACTTAGCTTACCACTTTTCCCAAACCTAAGTACTCCTTTTTAAGGGGAAATTTGACAAATACTCTATCTTCAATATCAAATTTAAGATCCCTATGACAATTATTTGTATAGATTTTCAGCCTATCCTGGGCTATCTTTCATCTATCTCGAATAACTTGAATTTTATCTGTTGTCACTTGTATAAACTTTGGACCTATCAGTTTCCTTTCACCTACCTCATTCCAACATAGTGGAGTTCTTCGACGATTATCTGCATAACTTTTCTTCTTATCTTGGGTTATCTTTAATCTATCTCGAATAACTGGAATTTTATCTGTTGTCACTTGTAAAAGCTCTGGACCTATCAGCTTCCTTTCACCTACCTCATCCCAACATAGTGGAGTTCTACATTTTCTTTTATAAAGTGCCTCATAAGGAGCCATACCAATAATGACCTAATAATTGTTATTTTACGCAAAGTCTATTAATGATAGGCGTATACTCCCCCTAAACTCCATAACACAGGACCTAAGCATATCCTCAAGTGTCTGGATAGTCCTCTCTGAATGTCCATCCGGTTTGTGGTGAAAGCAGTTGTCGGCCCCCTGAAATTTTTTTTCATTAACTTAAGCATAAGTAGCTTATGGATTAAATGCATGAGAAGGAATTAAG
>JAOQMS010044073.1:0-10832 GCA_027563885.1 Erythroxylum longipes | reverse complement strand
CAAGGAAGGGTCTTTACAATTAAAAGAATAGTGATTTGCCACATGTCATCTCCTTATAGGTTCACTTAGGTTTTTCTAATTCAATTTGTCCATTCAACTCTATCTACTCCAATTGTCTCCAATTTTCAATGGCATATTTCATTAAATCCCAAAGTCATAAATAAAAATTTTCACTACCATTTGACTTTTAATTCTACTGGTATTTGTCAATTGTCTTGCCACTTGGCATTTTTCCAAATCCAAAATTTACCTAAAATTTCAGGAAATTTTCTAAAATTCTCTAAAAATTCTAAATTACTAAATACACCCTCTAAATCAATTTTCAACATATAAAAACCACAATTCTCCACAAAATCAGATTCACAATTCAATTATAAATCAATTATACCCAGAATGTCTATGAATGCACGTACACTTATTTTTATGTGCAAAAATTCAATATTCATGTGTATGTGTATGGCATATTATGCATAAGCATGAAAAAATGCTTTTCTAAGCTCTCATTGATCACTCATATTTACTATTTTAACCTTCCCACAGGTAATGGGATATTACAATTAAAACTAACCCTTCACCTTTTTTGAGCAGATTGATAAGACAAAACAAGGAAGAGAAGGACAAAGAGATGTTGGAAACTTTCTGAAAGGTGGAAGTCAATATACCTTTGCTCAAGGAAATCAAGTAAGTACTGAGGTATGCCAAATTCTTGAAAGAACTCTATACACATAAGAGGAAACTGAGGGGTGATGAGAAAGTAATGATGGGTGAGAATGTGTCTGCGATTTTTAGAAAGAAGATGCCTCCAAAATGCTATGATCCAGGTATATTTACCATTCCTTATAAAATTGTGGATACTTTAATCTGTAGAGTTATATTGGAATTGGATGCTTCTATTAATGTGATGCCTCGTTCAATTTATACTTATTTGAATTTGAGTTTACTGAAAGAAATGAATGTATTCATACAACTCGCTGACCACACTAATGCTTATCCTGATGTTGTGATTAAGGATGCTTTGGTGAAGATGAATAAGTTAGTGCTTCCTACAGATTTCTATGTTGTGGATGTAAATGATTGCACCTCATGTAATATGATACCTATCTTGTTGGGGAGACTGGTTTTTAATAAGGTTTAAACTAAGATAGATGTTCGTGAGGGCACCCTCATAATGGAATTTGATGGGTAAGTGAATCATTTCAATATTTTGGATGCCATGAAACATCCTCCTGATGATCATTATGTTTTTTTTGTTGATGTGATTGATCCTTTGGTGCAAGGAATGTTTAAATTAAGTTGCAGAGACCATTTGAAAATGGTTTTAACTAAGGATATGGAAGTATAAGCCAACACTGATGTTGAGATGGGAGAAGAGCTTATGGAAATGACAGCTACCTTGGACTTATTGGAAAGCTCTCCAAAAAGGTATAATTTGGCTTCTATACAACTACTTGAGGCTTACTAGAAGTTGTTACATTCTGATATGCATACATCAGAATTAGAATTGAAGTAACTCCCTACACATCTGAATTATGCATATTTGGGAGATAAGCAGACTCTCCCAGTTATCATTTTAGCATAGTTGACTTCAAATCAAAAGGGGAGGTTGGTTCGGATGCTGAAAGAGCATAAAAAGGCCATCGGGTAGACTACTGCAGTATCCAAGGGACAAGTCCTTCTATATGTATAGACCGTATTTTGTTAGAGGAGGATGCAAAATCCATAAGGCAAGCTCAGTGTAGGGTGAATCCTCTAATGATGGAAGTTGTGAAAGAGGTGTTAATGCTTCTCGATACTGGGGTTATCTACCTAATTTCTGACAGTAAGTGGGTAAGTCCTATCCAGGTGGTTCCAAAGAAGTCTGGAATCACCGTTGTGAAAAACTAGGAAGGTCAGTTGGTTCCCACCCAGGTGCCAACCAAGTGGTGAGTATGTATTGATTATAGAAATTTAAATTCTGCTACTCGTACAGACCACTTTCCCCTTCCTTTTATTGATTAAATGCTTGAGAGATTGGCTAGTTATGACTATTATTGCTTTTTGGATGGCTTTTTAGGTTATCTTCAAATTCCAATCACACTAGATGATCAAGAGAAGACCACATTTACATGCCCATTTGATACGTTTGCTTACCATAGGATTTTATTTGGATTATATAATGCACCCACCATGTTTCAAAGTTATATCATAAGCATTTTGTCTTAATATGTTGAGAAGATTATTGAGGTATTCATGGATGATTTTAGTGTGTATGGATCTTCTTTTGATGAATGTCTTGAGAATCTTACCGTTATCTAGGAATGATGTATAGAAACTAACCTTGTGTTAAACTAGGAAAAATGTCATTTTATAGTGGATCAAGGTATAGTTTTAGGCCATGTGATATCTGTTAAGGGTATTGAAGAAGACAAGTCCAAAGTTGATATTATTTCTTCTTTACCTTACCCTTCTATTGTGAGGGAACTGCGTTCTTTTCTTGGGTATGCAGGTTTTTATCGAAGGTTCATTAAGGACTTCTCTAAAATAGTCACACCACTATGCAAGCTTCTTCAACAAGATGTCTCCTTTAAGTTTGATGAGAAGTGCAAGGAAGCATTTAACAAACTTAATGAGCTTCTGACATTCCTACCAGTGATTCAACCGCCAGATTGGAACCTACCCTTTGAGATCATGTATGATGCAAGTGATTATGCAATGGGAGTGATTATAGGACAAAGAGTGGGAAACGCTTTGCATGTCATCTATTATGCTTTTAAAACTCTAAACCTAACATAATTGAATTATTCCACTATTGAAAAAGAACTATTATCTGTGGTTTTTTCTTTGGAAAAATTTCGATAGTATTTACTTGGTACTAAAGTGATTGTTTATTCTGACCATGTAGCTTTATAATACTGGCTCACAAAGAAAGAAGCAAAATCTAGGCTGATCAGATGGATTCTCCTCCTTTAAGAATTCAACTTCGAGATTAGAGATAAGAAGGGGGTAGAAAACGTAGTGACAGACCATCTCAAATGTTTGATAAAGGAATAAGATGATATCCCTTTACGTGCAACCTTTCTGGATGAGAAATTATTTTCCACTGAAACGACATCACCATGGTATGCAAATATTATCAATTTTCAGTTACTAACCAATTACCTGTTGGTTTGTCAAAGGCTCAGAGGGATAAGCTACAGAGTGAAGCGAAGTATTACATATGAGATGACCTGTATCTTTGGAGGCATTGCGTAGATTAAGTTATCAGGAGATATGTACCAAAAAATGAATCATCATTAATTTTAGCCTTCTGCTATTCATACGTTAGCAGAGGACATTTTGTAGTCAAAGGATTACTCATAAAGTTCTAGAGAGCAGCTTTTACTGGTCAACATTGTTCAAAGATGTATATACCTTCTACGAATCCTTGATAGATGCCAATGGTCAGGTAATCTGTCCTGTAAGGATCAATTGCCAAAAACTCCTTTGCTTTTGTGTGAAAATTTTGACGTTTGGGCATTGATTTTATGGTACCTTTCCCTCCATCTTTTGGCTTTACTTATATATTGCTTATAGTTGAATATGTTTCTAAATGGGTGGAAGCCAAAGTCACTAGGACTAATGATGCAAAGGTTGCTGCATATTTTGTTAAGGCTAACATTCTTTTTAAGTTTGGGATACCGAAAGCCATCGTTAGCGACAAAGGAACCCATTTATGCAACAGGGTGATGGAAGCAATGTTTAAAAAATATCAAATCACTCACAAAGTTTTTGCTGCTTACCATCCCCAAACCAACGGGCAAGCTGAAGTCTCAAATCAAGAAATTAAGTTGATCTTGGAGAAAACTGTGCAACCAATAGGAAGGATTGGAGTGTAATACTAGAAGATGCATGACTTGCATGTTGTAATTCTTGTCAAAATAAAATAACTAGACTACTTATGAAATGAAATTAATCGGTGTTTAGGTAATGGGGGGTTTGGATTTAAGAAGAAAATAAAATGAAACTAACCTAATGAAAACAAATTAAAGAAAACATGAAAAAATAATAAAATTGGGGAATTTGGTAAAGATTTGGTTCTTTGGTTCAATCTCAGCCTACACCCTAATTAAGCATAATTCAATGATTTGTTGTTCTTTTATCTCTCTTAGCAATTATCGGTTGTAGATTAACAATAAACTTTGTTAATCCTAATTTTTCCTCTGATCCTAGTTAATTACAAAGTGCTTGTTAATTAACCCTAGCTATTGGAAAACCTAGAATAAGCTCTCTAAGTTTATCCGGACAATTGCATTATAAATCAAAAAATTGACTAATATAGTCAATAATCACACAAGCTCAAATTTTGTAATATATGTTATGTTATCTCTAATGATTCGGAACCATTAGTTGCTACACATGAATCGGGAATACAATGATTACATATTGCATTCAATTCTAGTAATGGGTTTTCATTAAAAAGGATTCAATAGAGCATTAAAATCATCATCATTCAAATACCCAACCAATTCACGCAATATAACATAATCAATTTCTAATAAGAGAAAGAAACAACAAAAACAATAAAAATACTTAACCTAGGTCGTCGACATCGATATCGCCTCTGAACCGGCGTTGGAATCTTAGCCTTCCATGGGTCTCCCAAGAAAAAGCTTAAGCCCTCACAAAAATAATCCACATCCAAAACCCCCTTTGTTCCAAGATACTAACGTAACTCTCTTCTCTCCTTCACTATTATCTGATTTGATAATTTAATATCAATGTGCCACCCTCTTATTCATTCCTCCTTTTTTCTTCTTTATGCTGGCTTCCTTCTCTATCGCCACTCCTCTCTACTATAGCTTGATTTGGCGAATAAACTTCTTTGGTCCATCTTCAGTATTTATTGCTCACGCTAGATACTCTCTCGCAGCTCTTCTCTTCTGTTTTTCACTCATACTAACCCTTCTCTGCCAGCCCTCCTACTTTTGTGATTTGACAATTTAACTCATGAACCAAGCTACTGTACACCTCTTCTCTCAAAGACCTAAGCTGTTGTGCATTAAATGCATAACATATGTGTTGAAAGCAGACCTGGTTAACGCTACGTTCAATGCAGACAATGCAAATGCTACTGCACTGCTGTTTTACTCCACCTACTGTTGTGTTGTTTTTGATCTCTTCCATCGGCCCACAAGCTGTCGTTTCTTCTTCTTGCTGCTATTGATTTTTTTCTTCTTTTAATTTTCTTCTTGTCTTTTAATTTTCTTCTTCTTGCTCCATAAAGACAAGTGAAAATTAATCTTTAAAAAATGGCCTAAATGTAGTGCTTTGAATTCAATTTAATTTCTTTGCTTCCAAATTGTGCCTAAAATCATATATGAATTAAACTGAGTATCTTAAACATTTTTATATCATTAATTGCCAAGTGTAAATGATTAAATGTATCAACAATTAAACATATATCAATTTCCCACACTTAGCTTTTGGCTGTCCTCTAGTAAAACATCCAAATTAAGCTCAAAGACCTTAAACATTTACTCAATTCCCATATTTTCCAAGACTATATAATCATAATCATAGATAAATGACTTTTAAAAATCATAATAAGAATTCAACATTCAATGCTTCTACTCATGATCAATCGATAAGCATCATCTTCAGAAACTGAGCAATCTAATGGTAGACTCAGAAAATGTGTTTAAGTAAAATATATCTTTAGGTACACTCAACACCATTCAAGATCATGAAAATCCATAACTTTACATATCATTTCATCTCTCCACCATTATAATTCACATGTAAATCATAGAGGAAGGGAATCTTCAAGGTTGTAATGTGGTCAAAGGTAAGGTGAGATGTATTTGGGTCAAGTAGCATGAAAGCCATCAAAGCTAGTGAAACAAAGCAACCCTTATCAAAAATTGGGTACTGTTAGCTATGACGAATGCAAAATTTATATTTCACAACCCTATTAAGCTCTCACACAAAAACCACATGAAGATATACCAATTCGAAGGAATCACTCGTACAATTTATATCCAACAATACATTGAAACCACAAGAGTGAACTTTCCAAGCCAAAATCCACCTCATTTTCAACATTCTCAAATATCACATTCATTACAACTTAGGAAGATGCATTAATCATGAATAACTTTGCAAACTGATATGCACTTCCTTTTTGATAAATTTATTCAAACTTTTTTTAATTCTTTTTTTCTTTCTTTCTTTTCCTTTCCTTTTTTTAACGTTAAAAGAAACTACATTAACACGGGAATTTCAGTGATAAGACATAAAATAACATCCCAATTATTATAGCCAATTCACACATATGTACACCCCCACACTTAGAATTTTGTACATCCATAAACTCAACAATCACAAATGTTCCATTAGCTTTATGGTTTGGGTAGGAAATTTGGTTAATTATAGAGCATGTAATGTGGTTGATACAAAAAGAAAGGCATAAAGCTCAAAGGGATTTTCAAGGAAAAAATCATGTTAATAGGATAGGTTATTTGGCTAATGTAGTTTATAAAAAACAAAGAATGTGTAATCATATCCATGTTAATGCGTGTGATAAAAATGTGGTATCAAATAGAAATTCAACACAAAATTGGGATGTACATGTCATGAAGGTCACACATTATCAAAAGATAATGAGACTAATATGGATGTTTCAGTCTAACAAGGTTCAAACTCTCACCGGCTGTGTCTACCACTATTCACTATTCTTCTAAAGATAATGCACGTTAACCAATCACAAGAGCAAAAGTACATGCCAAACTTGCTATGAAATTCTCTAGTCAATTCATTCTCTAATCATAATTAAATAATCTTAGAAGTAATAGAAAATGAGCAAATGTTTCTTTCTTTGTTTTATTCTTTCTCTCATTTTGATTGAAAACTTAAAAACAAGCAAAAATAAACTAACAAAGAAACACACATGTATAAAAAAATAATGCAAAATTTAAAAGCAAAGAAATTTACTTCCCTTAGGTTGCCTCCAAAGAAGTGCCTTTGTTTAGGGTCACTGGCTACAAAATTATGATCTTCTGGTATTATAGTTAACGCTACTTCCACGCGAGGTTGCTCTGGATGGGGCCTTAGTTGATCATCATCCCCATTTAGTGTCTTCCCTATCCTCAGATTCTCAATCTTGACTGAGTCTATGAACTCGAGAAATATTTAGAATGTCTCTTTGCTTTTTTCTTCTTCCTTTAATTGCTCTAACCTACTAGGTAAAGGTAAAGAGTCAGTCTTAACAATAATTATGAACTCAGTTTTTACTTCCGAGGTAAAAGATGTATCTTTTTCTTCTTCGTGCTCCTCCTCAACTTCTTCAACATAAGTAATTCGTTGAGGGTTGTACTCAAAATTCTCAAGCTCCTCTTCACTCTATTAGGTTTTCGCGCTAATATCCATTGGATACTCCTTAGGTTGATATGGTTACGTCTCTTTGCTTTGTGATGCTAGGCAGTTGATAGCTTCCATCAATTGATCCATATGGCTTGTCAAGTTCTAGATTCTAGAATTTGTTTCCTGTTGGAATTGCAAAGTGTTAGCAACATACACAGTAACTAATTCTTCCAAAGATGTACCTGAGTCTTGATAGGAAGCTTCTGGTGTGTACAGGAATTGTTGTGCTACCTGCAAACTATCATGGAAGTAATTAGATCGATTATCCCATCCATAACAAAAGTTAGGTTAATCAGTCTAAACATTATTATACGATTTAGAATATGAATTAAAAAAAATTACTTCCATCCATATCCATTTTTTTAAATCATAAACACGAAACCAAAAAAAAAAAGAAAAGATCACAAAATAATTGAAAAGAAATCAATTACGAACAAATATATACAAACCAACAATTAAAATTACAAACAAAAACTAAACACTACACTCCCTGGTAACGGCGCCAAAATTGACCTGCGTGTCGTAACACTAGTTAAATAAAATAACTAGACTACTATGTAACAGTGGCGAGTCTAGGTCGATCCCATAAGGAGTTGTTCGCAAGGTTACACACGCTAGGTTTTAATATTTATTAACCTTGGTAAATTCCACAAGCACACGGGCCATTCGCGTAGCACTTAAGGTATCAATCCCATGAGGAGGGAATTCTAGGCCTAAAATCTAAAGTTGTACTAAACTACAATAATTCAAAAGAAATAAAATAGTGCATAAATCAAATCAATCAAACAATTAATTTCAAGAATTGAGTTGAAGAAATCTAAATACGAAAACAAACCACACAACCAATCCCAAAACTAACCTAGAAACTATCAAGTGAGAGAAAGGGGAATTGAATTCGAAATTAATGAAAACCTAATCAATTATGCAATTCTCGACTTAATAGGTCTAGACAGTCTTAGGGTGAATTACTCTCTCTTGATTTATAATTCTTAACCCTAATTGATGATTCCTAATTTAAATTATGGAATCACAATCTCTCGATTCATGATTGACCTAAAACCTAAATTAGTTCTAAGTTGTTTATTAACCTACCAGGAATCTATGCTTGATCTCTCGTTAGATGACTCTACCAATTCGAACCAATTCTTTACCTATCAATTCACCTAACTATCGTTAGCCTAAATTGATTATTTTCAATTGAGTCACCCTCTTAGTTTATTGCCAAATTATTACGAGCAGAAATTGAATCACAATTAAATCAAAAGAAGCACAACCAATTTATCTTTATTAATCTCAAGAATTGAAAACCTGAAGGTGAGTATAGACAATAATCAATACTCAATAATAGCAATTTTAATAAATATCCCAATTTCATACATAAATAAAATTGAAATAAATAAAGAAACTACTATCGGAACAGATCTTGGAGGCAACGATAGTGGGAAACCACCTATTTTGGGAAGTACATCACGCCAAGCTTCGTCTTCTTATCTCTCTTCCTTCGTCTCTTTTCTTAATCTCTTGATTTCTCTCCAGGATTTCTCTCAGAATTGGTTGGCGTGAAAGCTCTCTATTCAGATTCTCCAAAACTGCCGGTTTTGTCCCTTTATGATGTATTTATACTTTGGATGCCCTAGGTTTAAGCCGGGCTCGAAATGGTTTGAAAAATCTTACAAAACTCAAGTTTTTGCTTCAGTCCGACACAGGCCATAATCGTGGCCCTGCCTGCCACTATCGTGGCCAACGCTTAACCCTCTCTGTAATGATCATGGCCTTACATGCATGATCGTGGCCTGAATAGAAGCTCTCTACCATGATCGTGTCTCCATGTGCATGATCATGGTCTAGCTACTCTGTCTCGTCCTTGTCTGTCACGATCGTGGTCTACTGTGCCACGATCGTGGGCTATTCCTTTGGCCTAAAAACTCCTCAAATCTTCTCCATTCTTCCCCGTTTACCCTGAAACACTAACAATCCCATTAAGGTACCTCAAAAATATAACAATTAAGCTCAAAGACTCGTACTAACCCATAAAAACACTTAAACACATAAACTAACACAATTATCACATAAACACACACTCAACACTCAATTTGTAGCACCCCACTCTCGTAAGACATGTACCCGACATCTTGAGTGATATCTGAGTACGTACCCTGCGAGGATGGTATGCTAGAACAGTCAGTCAATCAAATTCAATACATAAATTTCTTTTTCTTTTAAAACAATGCACGCATATTGTGAAAAATCAATAAATAAATCAGTCCCACTTTTATTCATAAACATTTTCAAACATAATGTCACAACCATTGCAATACGAAATCATTTACATACACATTACAAAATACTTGTGAATACATATTTTGATACAAAAATAAAGAAATACTAACACAGACGCGAACTGATCTCGACCTCTATCTCTTACTTGGATGCAGTGGCTATACTCCCGTTGGCCTAAAGGGGTAACTATTCTGAGCCTGAAAAAATATTGCAAATTTTGGGTTAGTTTTGCAAACTCAATGAGTGACCATCCTTGATGGCTCACTCAATCACATAACACATACAATTCACATATTTTCACATAATTTACATCCCTTCATTTAACATATAGGATCACATTCAGGGCAGTCAAATTAATCATTTCAATCATTTAAAATACACATATCACTTATAATGCAATGCACATGAGACTCACTTTCATTTGTTACTTTGTTGTGACTGAGTGCCTGTAACTGTCCCATATCCATTTTGGATACCAGGCTCATTGATAACTGTCCCATATCCGTTAGGTATACCGAGCTCATTTTACATAGTGAGCCTTTGGCTCTTAATCACATTTTAAGCTTTAAGCCCTTTTTCACAATCTGAGCTTTAAACTCTTTTTCATATTCTGAGCTTTAAGCTCTTTTGCGGTGGCTAATCTAGTTACAACTTCCTTTATGTTTTATGCATTCATGTAATGGAATGCATCACATTCACATAATTTCAATCTATCACATGCTTTCGGATTCACATTCAATTTCATATTCATCATCGGACCGTGGCCCGGCATTCAAAATAAATGTTGAGAAACACTTTTTCAATCATATGCATATTCACATATTTCTTCAGAACTAGGTCTAACATTTAACAATCAAATTAGATATCACATATTTCATCAAATTCAGATACAAGGAGCACTTCAATATCACAATCATGCATCAACTCTCGGACCTTCGTTGTCTGGCATCAATATAGGCAAATCACATTCATATTAGTCATATTCGCATTAAATGATCATCATAACCGTATTCATTCAATACAGAAATTGAAATCAGAACAAACAATGAAATGAGACTATCTATGTTGGATCCCGTTTTTAGGATTTTTCTATTTTATTTTAGTTTATGTATTTTATTAGATTATCGAGTATGGAAAATAAATTAGAATTTATGAATTAGAAATTTTTGGAGTTT
>JAOQMS010044072.1:0-10833 GCA_027563885.1 Erythroxylum longipes | reverse complement strand
ATCAAAATAATTTATCTAACAATACCAAAATTCATTCAAATCATGTTTACTAAAAATAAAAAAAATTCAAGGCCCAATAGCAACGATGAGCCAAAGAGGCACAAAGGAAGAGACAACAAGTAGAAGGGTCCTCTAGTGACCCGAGGGGACCTCGCCCACATCACAAGTAAGCCAACATAGCCGAGCCACCAGAGTGACTTAATATTCTGCTATTCAATATAGGAGCCTGTGAGGAACAATACCAAAGGCTCAAGGACAAGAAGTTTGAGACTAGAAAAAGCATTGAACGGGAGGCATTGGAGCAGGTTGGCTTGGTCTAATAGGTTAGGGATCTCATAAATGTTGGAGCATAGTCTCGCTTTTCAAGGTCGTGGAGCCCAATACTAGGAGTTTACACTTGAGGTACCCTCACATTCTTTGTTGAGACTACAACTGAGATTGGCTTAGCACGATCAAGTTATAGATGATGGAGGAAATGGTATGGATGAGTTACTCAGAGTTCTTATTGAAGATGGGTTTGTTCAACTAGGAGTTCATAGGGACACCAAACTATATAGCCTTGTAGATAGACTTTTTGTATGAAATGTCTCTTGACACTTTTGGAGTACTATTAATGAGGAGGATAACTACGTTCCTAAAAAATACAAAGCATCAACTTTATGACACCAAGTGCTTAGATGCATACATAGGATTCTGAGTCATACATTGAGTGAGTGGGGTGAGAACTTTAGAGTAGTAGGGAACTTGGAGATGTTCTACTTATAGAGCATAAGAGAGCTGACGCCAATTTATTTGGGGCATATTTGACCTAATTGTTCTGGCATCAAAGTGAAGAGAAGAAGGTTAGGAAAAAATGTGTTAGGCCTTATATGACAAGGCTAGCATGGAGGAAAGGGTTTTTGAGAGACTATCACTGATGCAAATGGTTGGTACTATGATGAATCTGAACTTGGACATGATGAAACACATGTATATGGTACGGAGATGGCGGGGACCTATAGGTGACATCTATAACTTGATTGGGGTCCAAAAGAGCTAACCACTTCAAAAGTCGATAAGGATCACCCTCACATAGCTAAACAACCACCGTAACTAAGCTCACCGCTATCCCAAACAGAAGGAGTAACATAAGAGGAGGTTAATGCGTAAGTATCCAGGGTGCTGACACCACACTAACTAGCTGAAGATATCTCAGTTGGAGAAACACTTGGGGCAAATCTTAAGTATTCGGCATACTATCCGAGCACAACAAGCAGTGCTGAATGAGCGGATAGAGTAGCTCAAAGCTTATAATAGATATATGATGGAACAACTAGAAAGGTAAGAGGCCCATGATAGGGCAATGTTGAAGCAGCTAAAAAGGCGAGAGCCCATGATAGGGTACTATGAAATGGCTCGATAGACAAGAAGCCTATGATAAATGGATAGAAGAGGTCTTGGTGCCAATGGCAGGACATCTTGGGATATCCATCCCACCTTCACCATCTAGATCAGCTACATAGTCTTCAACTCTATAATAGTTTGAGGATGCAAGATTCGAAGGTCCTCCTTTGACAAACATGCTAGATTCACATAGAGCTTGATGGATGTTGATTTTAGTTTTTTCTCTTATTATTTGTGTATTTTCTTATTTTCTTCGTTATGTTATTTTATTTTGTGTAAATGTTAATGAAATGTTATTCATGTTATGTTATTTATATTTCAATGTTCTTTATTATTTTTTTATATTTTTATCTTCTTTTTTTATATTTTGCAAAGCTAGATGTATTTAATATAGGATAGAACTACTTCAATTCATCACTACACATATTCTTATTCAAGGTAATACCAATCAACTTGTCTTAATTTTTATTATTTTCTTTTTGTGTGCTTCAATTATGTACATTGGGGACAATGTACAAATTTAAGTATGGGGAAGGGAATTCAATTGTCTTCAATTTATTACAATCTTCTTTTTTAAATCTTATTAATTGATATCCCAAGTTAGTTAAAATACGTCCATAATACTTTAAATCATTATTAATTAAAATATGTCCATAATACTTTAAATCATTATTGATAAAAATCTCCCCATTAAAAGAGTAGTGCTCTAAAGGCAATCACCCTTGGCACTTTTGTACAAACTTTATTTTGATTAATAAATCAAAAGGCATTTTTCATTGATTTGATATTCATTTATGTATGAATTGATATTGATCTTAAATCAAATTAATGAAGTCCACGATACAAAACATAGCATGAAGGAAATCATGATGATGAGATTCCTATCATGTGCATTTATGTTAGTAACTAAATAAACCCTAGTCATAGGATTAATAAGACATAACATTATTAATCCGGAAAGACTAGCACATATTATACTCCTTGATTTGATTAAGCAATGGATCTCATAAACTGTAAGCATGAGATGTTTAGAGTTAATATATGGATGCCTACTAAGGGTAGTAAGTACATCGGATGACCCGCTATGAGATTATCATATGGATGATCTATCGAATGTCAATTATTAATCTCATCATAACAATGGTGCAAATATCGTTAGACTTGAGGTATTCAAGGATATCTTGGATATAAATCCTGTTCTTTGACACCATTCCTTGTTACCTTAAGACGAGTTCACTCTTGGGGTGGTGATTGGGTACAGTGATTTGTGTTCGAAGATAACTGGGTAGCCAATAAAGGATTCACCACTCCTGATAGAAGGAGATGATAACTATGGCCTCTTGTTGGGGTCATTACTCGGGAGTCTCTGGCCAGAGCAGGTATTTGTCATGAAGAGGGTCTTCAATGACATATATGAGTAATGAGATCCCATAACAAGAACTAACATCACTGGACTAGATGTGACGTAGTAAGTCTAGTGGGAGTTGACACATATCCCATACTCTAAACCAAGTAGGGTATAGTATGGTAAAAGGATGAATTGCATGGTAATTGTCTATAGAAAGATTCATAAGTTGGATAATTAACTATCAAAGAGTTTGTGTGTTAATCCACTTATATTCCAGCAAATAGGCATCGTGATGTGTTTGAATTAAGAGTTAATTCAAGTGCCTAAAATAGCTGGGAACCTAAGGGTCACACACATAAAAGATCGGATAAAAATAAGTGTGTATGGCCTAAAGCAAGACATGCCACGATATTGTGGCCAGCAAGGCCACGATCGTGACAGAGGCCCTGAAATAATATATAAGTGAGTTCTTCACTTATGTATATGAACAAATTTCACTTCTTACACACTTAAGTGATAGAGAAAGGGTTCTAGAAGTGTTCTAGAGAGAGTGAGAAGAGTTCTTGAGTTATCTTCTTACAATTTATGCAAATGTTGTATAAATCAACATGCATACAAGATAACCTTGATCTATCTTCTATCATATTAAACATCTACTTGAATTCATCAAGTTTGGTGTTCTAAAACCCTTACACATTGTTTCATCTTCCTTCTTTGTGTGTTCTTGGGTGATCAAGGAAGGGTTTGGTATTTACAACAACCCAAACAAGGAGAAGAAACAAGAAAGGAGGAGATACATAAGGTAAAAAGTTTTATTGTTTCATGTTCTTTACATATCCTTGCATGCATGTGAGATTCTGTGGTTTCCAAGTTGTCATGGTGTCAGAATCTTGATTTCAACACTTCCGCTGCATCCGCATGCATGTGATGCATGCAACCATGGCTAACCTAACACCTATAATACTTTAAATCATTATTGATTATTAAATTTAATTAATAAGCGAAAGGATGAAAGTTAGAATAGGTTAAGTTATATTTTTGGTAACCATTAAGGTAATCAACTTGAATGAAAATTGCATATTATTTACACACAAGATCATTTTTATGGAAAGCATGAGTGACTGAAAATATAAACGTGAGCGATAGTGAAACACCATGAGCGAGAGACATGGGAGGCGTTGCGAGGTCCTCCATATTCACTATAGATTAATTATAATTAATCTACAGTGACATGAACAATAACTTTCTAGCTGAGGATGAAGATGGTGGTTCCCAATTGAGGATAAAGATGGTGGCTCGTAGTTGAGGATTTTCTATTGATTGCTTCTTCTATTCACTACATTTTGCTTTTAGCTCTTCTATATTTTCTTTTAGTGTTTTGTAGCCAGCTTTTGCTCCAGCATTGTATTTAAATTAGGTGCTCCCTTCACTCCTTTACCCTTTGTTATTTCAAATTCTAACTCTCTTCTTGCACGATTTCATCTTCATTCTAGTTATGCATCTTGTACTTTTTCCCATTTGTTCTAACAGTCCCTCCTTTTGGATGAATTATTCCCACCTCTCACACCCTCCACTCCAACCACGTCTGCAACACCTCAAACACCTCAGAACCCTTCCATACACTTGCAATTTCTCTAAATAAACTAGAATCTCCCTACATGTTCCTCGTTTTCACCACAAGCGATCCTGGGTGCAAGTAGCTGGCAACCTTAACCCTGACGTTAAATTATGCTACTACCCACGTAGTCCTTTTGTTGATAAGCTTGTTGTCTCTCCTCTTGCATCCATTCTTTAAGTTGGTATACAAAGGTGGCAATCTATATTGTTTAGATTTTTTCTTGATAAAAGGGTATCCTTTACAGCTATGAAAACCTAAGCTTGGAGTAATTAGAAACAATATGGCTTGATTGATGTTGTTATGAATAATGAAGACATCTTTTTCTTTAAATTCAATGCCATTAATTCAATGAATAAGGTGATTAAAGCTAGACCTTGGCAAATTTATTACAAACCTTTCCTCATCTTGCCATGGAAACCTGGAGTTAGCTTTGATGATATTAAATCAACCAATATTCTATTGTGGCTATGCATTCATGAAATATCTTTAGAGTATTGGACAACTGAAGGTTTGAGCCATCTTGCAAGCTTCATAGGGAGGCCTTTGTGCTTAAATCAAGTTACTACTGAAACAAAGAGAATTAATTTTGCAAAAGTATGAAAAGCTATTGACACTCTCACTTACCTTCCTAAAGTTATTCCCACAATGAAATACAATGAAAATTTGTAGTTAGTAGAAGATGAAGTTAAGTCACCTATGCCTGGAAACCACCTAACATGAAACAAAAAGAAGTATGGAAACATATAGGAAAGGTGTTTAGCATTGGAAGTTTTTTGAATTAATGCAAGAGAATGTGGATTTGAATTCATCTCTCCAAGCTTCTTAGGCTTTAAACTCTAGAACCTTACAATAAACTCTCATTTTTCCTTCTTATTAAAGTATGGAAACCTATAGGAAAGGTGTTTAGCACTGGAATTTTTTTGAATTAATGCAAGAGAATGTGGATCTAAATTCATCTCTCCAAGCTTCTTAGGCTCTAAACTTTGAAACCTTACAATAAGCTCTCATTGTTCCTTCTAATTCACTAAGTAAGAATCCACCCGATGAGAACTTTGTAAAAATTCCAACATCATCCAACACCTTACCTGGAATGGAAACAAATGTCCCAAGTTCAACGGATGTTTCTAAACTAGTTATAAACCCAATTCCATAATTTCCAAGATTTGAAACCTCTTATGCCAATATATTACCTATGATTGAATCCTCTCATGATGCTATCTTCACAATGTCAGAAAAACCTATAGAACATGTGCTATCCTTGTAGTGAATCCACTCCAGCTCCCCATATGAAGATGAATTACAGGTAGTCTCAAGAATGAAATCAGGTAAAAAGAAGAACCTAAGTTCTTCTATTCTTAAAAAAATGATATTCTCTTCTTCGAATATCAGGGGTTTGAATTCCCCTACAAAGTAACAAGCCATTAGGAATTTTATTGCTATTTTGAATTTGTTTCCCAGCAGTTGGAGGTTCATTTCTAATTCAAATTCTTATCTAAATGGAAGAACTTTTCTAATCTATAACTTTGATGTGCTTCATCTTTTGAATTCCTTTACCTGTGATGAGCTTATACATCTAGAATAAGTTGAAAAGCATCCATCAAAGGATTAACTCTCCTTAGATTATGCTTACCAATGCTATTGTACATATTGATGAACCTAATGAGAATTTCTTAAACAAACCTCTGTGTGAAGACTTGAAAAATTACATTGATGCAATTGATGTCAATGATTTGCCAAGAGGTGGAAACTATTTTACATAGAGTAACAAACATAAAGACTCTACTTTCCTAAGGTAAAATTTGGATAGGGCCATGTCTAACTCGAAATGGACACAAGTGTTTCCTAATTTTTATTCTTTCTTTCCTAATATAATGAAATCTGATCATTCTTCTGTATTAATTTTCTTAGATTCTTCATAGCCTGCTATATGACATCCTTTCATATTGAAAATTTTCTTAATGAATATGGAAGGTTTCAAAGATGCTATTATGAAAGGAATGAGCTCATTTAGCTGAACCTCTAAGCAATTTCAGTGTAATAAAAACTTAGCAGCATTAGAGAGGAAATTAAAGTCTTCCATAATGATAATTTTGGCAGCATTCACCATTTATTAAATATTGGCTACATAAGGCACAAAATAAGATAAATCTGGATCCTACCAATCCTCTATTACAATAATCTAAGCTTTAGGCCTCTCCTAATTATATTGGAGCAGCTGAATAGAAATAGATGGCTAGCAGAAGGTGATAGAAATTCAACTTTCTTTCATAGATCTGTCTAAGCAAGGAAATTAGCCAACATAATTGTATCTTTGATGTATAATGGTACTCAACTCCACTTATAAGTTAAATTTATTTTAGAGGTTCCTAGACACTTCAAGATGCTATTAGGCTCTTCATCTTCAGCCTCATTTTCTACTAGACTCCTTGACCAAATTATTTAACAAAATATATCCTCAAGTGAAGCAAAATTTTATCATCCACATTTACTCCTAAGATAAATTGGCAATTCAGTCTCTAGCTTAACATAAAGCCCCTGGTCCAGATGGTTTTAATATTCAATTATGTTTAGAGAATTTGAGCATTATAAGTGGAACTGTTATAAATGTTACACAGGAGTCCTTTTGTAATGAAGCCTTATTAGAAAAGCTCAAAAGAACTTTTTTTACATTGATTCCCAAAATGAACAATCACTAATCTCTTAATGACTTTGAACCAATCTCTTGTTGCTCATCCATTTATAAGATTATCTCCAAAATAATAGTGAAAAGGCTCAAAAGAGTACTACTAGGTTTGGTGGATGTCTTTTAATATACTTACATTCCTAATACGAACATTGGAAATAACATAGCAATTGCACAAGAACTTTTTAAACATTACAATAGGAGGAATACTAATAAGAAATGTTCAATTAAGATGGATTTTCAAAAGTCCTATATCTCAGTGGATTCGAATTCCATTCTTAACTTGCTAACAACTTTTGGATTTCCTTCTATCTTCATTGATTGGATTCACTAATGCATCTTAATTGGGTCTTACAAAATTTTGGTGAATGGCAAGCTTCTCCTCTTATTCAAGTAGCTAAGGGTATTAGGTAAGGTGATTCTATTTCATCTTACTTGTTTGCATTGGTTTTTGAAGTATTTACCAGGATAATTAAAAGAAATAGTTAAGGAACTCCACCTTTAAATTTCATACAAAATGTAAGAAACTTAACATAATCAGCCTTAGTTTTATCAATGACATTTTTATCTTCACCAAAGATGATATTAGATCCATCATTATTATCTCCAAGGTATTTAAGATGTTCACTTCCTTATCTAGTTTGTCTATAAATTATAGAAAATCTAACTTTTATCAATCAGCTACTGCTCCCTATTTGCCCACAAAAGTATTTGATATCATAGGCTTTAAAATTGATCAACTTCCTATTATATACCTTGGTGTTCCTATCCCTTTTTATATATTTTAAGCCCCTTCTTAGTAGTATTAAAAACAGAATTGAAAGATGGTGCTCCAAAGATTTATCTTTTGCAAGCAGATGTCAATTAATCAATTAAGTTCTGATATCTTTGTCTTATTATTGGGACTCGATATCATCTTTCCTTGTGCTTTCATTAAGGAGATTGAAAAAATATTCAAGAATATCCTATAGAAAGCTAAAGGTAGTGGAAACTTTAAAGTAAAATGATCAGTAGTTTGCTTACCTAAAAGTTATGATGGTCTAAGCATTCTATCAATCAAACTTTTTTGCTTAATTCTTCTTACCGACAGAGTCTAGAGATTATTTATTGATAAAAGCTCATTATAGGTTAAATGGATCCATACTCACTACATTAAGGATTAAAGTTTTTGGAATATCAGATATTCTCCCAACTATTATGCTCTTTGAGCAATTTGCTCACATTCAAAGAAGTGATTAAAAGTCACTATAACCACATAGCTCATGGTGGTAAATCCACATATTTATGGCATGATTTGTTCGCAAGGTTACACATGCTAAGTTTTAATATTTATTAACCTTGGTAAATTCCGCAAGCACACGGGTCATTCGCATAGTACTTAAGGTATCGATCCCATGAGGAGGGGTAATTTAGTCCTAAAATCTAAGGTGGCACTAAGTAACAATAATCTCAAATAAACAATTAATGCAGAAAATCAATAAATCAAACAATAAATTACGAGAATTAAATTTTAGAAATAATAAAAAGTAACAAATCACACAGCCCATTCTAAAATCAACCTGGGAACTACCGATTGATAGAAAGGGAGGTTTTAATTCGAAATTAATGAAAATTTAATCAATTATGCAATTATTGAGTTACCAGGTCTAAACAGTCCTAGGGTGGATTACTCTCTCTCGAGTTATAATCCTTGAACCCTAATTAATAATCCCTAATTTAAATTATGGAATTGTTATCTCTCAATTCACAATTGACCCAACACCTAAATTAGTTCTAAAGTTGTCTATTAACCTACCAGGAACTTATGCTCAATCTCTTGTTACACGATTACACCGGTTTGATCCAATTCTTATCTATCAATTCACCTAACTCTTGTTAGCCTAAATTAATTATATTCACTCGACTCAACCTCTCAGTTTGTTGCTGAATTATTATGAGCAAATATTGAATCATGAAAATAACTCAATTAAAACACAAAAAATAAAATTGCATAAATCTCAAGAATGAAAAACCTGAAGGTGAGTTTAGATAGAATCAACATTCACAACACTATCCTTAATAAATATCCCAATTTCATACATCATTAAAATTGAAATAAAAATTTGAAATATTGTCGGGATGGACTCGTAGACACAGCAACTGCGGGAAACCACTTGTACTGGGAAGTCCTTCGCGCCAAGCTTCGTCTCCGTATCTCTTCTTTCGTCTCCTTCCTCAAATCTCTCGATAGCTCACTAGGGTTTTTTAAATTTTTCTGTAGTGAGTGCTCTGTCAAAAGGCTCTCCAAGGCTCCTGCATCTGTCTCATAATGATCTATTTATACTTTGGATGCTCTAGGTTAAAGTTGGGCTCAAAACGAACCGAAAAATCTTACAAAACTAGAGTTTTTGCTTCAGCCCGACGTAGGCCACGATTGTGGCCAGCACCTAAACCTTTCTGTCACGTTCGTGGCCCAATGTGCACGATTACGAACTAAATGTAAGCCCTCTGTCACGACCATGCCCCAAAGTGCACGATCGTGGCCTGGCTACTCTGGCTCGTCCCTTTCTATCACGATCGTGGCCTGCTGTGCCACAATCATAGGCTATGTCTTTAGCTCAAAACTCTTCACAACTTCTCCGTTCTTCGCTGTTTACTCTGAAACACTAACAAACCCATCAAGTTACCTCAAAATATAACAATTAAGCTCAAAGACTCATACTAACCCATGAAAAAACACTTAAACACACAAACTAACACAATTAACACCTAAATACACACTCAACACTCAAATTCATACTAAATACATAACAATTTAAACCCTAAAACACAATGCAAATGACAACTATCAACATCCCTACACTTAAACGTTTGCTTGTCCTCAAGCAAACAAAACAACAAACATAACAAACACAACAAACACAAAGCACACAATGCAAAAATGAGGTAATGACTTCGACTTCATGATCATTAACTTGTAAAATCTATGGCTAAGGGATTTGAACTAAATATACAAGTTAATCAGGATCTAAGTGCTAATTCAATGACCCTTTTTAATTGTACACACACATTAATAATTCTTTGGTCCTTCAGACTTTGTAACTGCTCCTAAGTACATTTTCATGAAAATTCAAGCTTATTACAAGTCCGGTAGGGTTTTTATTAAGAACCCTTTTTATTTTTATTTTTAATTTTAACACGAACTTAGTCTTTTACCCGAAGGAAAACATTGGTGATGAACGTCGATCTAGTTACTCGATTAATTCATTTATTAACAACTTGGATGAAATGACATTATAGTCTTTTTATGCGAACACACATATTTATGATATGTGTCGATCTAGTTACTCAGCTATTATCACGTTTTCAAATGGCTACAAGCTTTATTCATAGCCTTGAAGTAAATCACTTGTTATTATATAAATCACGTATAATATGTAAAATACACTAGAAGGGGGGTTGAATTGTGTTAAATCGTCTAAGATAGTAATTTAAAAAAAACTTCTTGATTTTCTTGAAAGATTAAGACGATTAAAAAACAACGCACTTATTTTGTTTGAGTAATGCAACAGCGGAAACAATATCTATTTTTCTAATAACAAGACATTAAAGAGATAAGGGTTAGAGAATATGACACCGTGATTTATACTGGTTCACCCTTAACCTTTGGGCTATGTCTAGTTCTCAGAGTTTATATGAGATTTCACTATCTCTTGCAACTTTACAAGTATTATTTCTCACTTCGAGAGCCTCTTCAAGTCTCTTTCACAAAGTATTCTTTATCTGCTATCTTAGCCTCTTCAGGCTCTAGCCTTCCCTTTC
>JAOQMS010044071.1:0-10834 GCA_027563885.1 Erythroxylum longipes | reverse complement strand
TAGCGCCGACCGAAGGTGCACCAACGGGCTGTTTTCCCACCGAAGGTGCCTAGCGCCGACCGAAGTTGCCTAGCGCCCACCGAAGGTGCCTAGCGCCGACCGAAGTTGCCTAGCGTCGACGTGCTATTTTTCCCACCGAAGGTGCCTAGCGCCCATGCCAAAGAGCTGTTATGTCGACGTGCTGTTTTTCCCACTGAAGGTGCCTAGCGCCTGTATTGATGAGCTGTTTTGCCCATCGACCGTGCCAATGGGTTGTTTTTCCCACCAAAGGGGCCTAGCGTCAGTGCCGACGGGCAGTTTTTCCCACCGAAGGTGTGTCGACGGGCTATTTTGGTTACCAAAGTTGTGCAAACGGGTTGTTTTTCCCACCGAAGGAGCCTAGAGCCTGTGCCGACCGGCTGTTTCATCCCAAGAAGGTCTACCGACGTGCTGCTTTTCCCTCCGAAGGTGCCTACCGCCCATGCCGACGTGCGGTTTTGCCCACCGAACTTGTGCCGACGTGCTATTTTTTCCACCGAAGGTGCCTAGCGAACGTGCCAGCGAGTGGTTTTGCCCACCGAACTTGTGCCGATTGGTTTTCTTCCCACCGAACTTGTGTTGACAGGCTGTTTATCCCACTGAAGGTGCCTAATGCCCGTGGCAATGGGCTGTTTTTCTGACCGAAGGTGCGCCGACGGGCTGTTTTTCCCGCCGAAGGTGCCTAGCGCCAAGCCGGCGGGCTGTTTTGCTCAACGAACTTGTTCCGACTAGTTTTTCCCCCGTCGAACTTGTGTCGACGGGCTGTTTATCCCATCGAAGGTGCCTAGCGCCCGTGCCGACGGGCTATTTTGCCCCCCGTAGGTGCCCAGCGCCCATGCCAACAAGCTGTTTAGCCACCTGAAGGTCTACCGATGTGCTGTTTTTCCCACCTAAGGTGCCTAGCGCCTATGCCAAAGAGTTGTTTTGCCCATCGAACTTGTGCCGACGTGCTGTTTTTCCCACCGAAGCTACCTAGCGCCTGTGCCGACGAGCTGTTTTACCCATCGAACATGTGCCGACGGGTTGTTTTTCCACCGAAGGTGCCTGCCGCCCACTGAAGGTGCCTACTAACCGTGCTGACGGGCTGTTTTCCCACTGAACTTGTGCCGACGTGTTTTTTTCCCAACAAACTTATGGCGACGGGCTGTTTTTCCCACCGAACTTGTGCCAACTGGCTGTTTTTCCCACCAAACTTATGCCTACGGGTTTTTTCCCACCGAACTTGCACCGACAGGCTATTTTTCCCACTGAAGGTGCCTACCGCCTATCGAAGGTATGCTGACGGGCTATTTCTCCCACCGAAGGTTCCTGCCAACCATGTTGAAGGGCTGTTTTGCCCACCGAACTTGTGGCGACGGGCTGTTTTCCCACAGAAGGTGTCTAGTGCCGATGTCGACGTGCTGTTTTGCCCACCGAACTTGTGCCAACGGGCTGTTTTTCCCACCAAAGGTGCCTAGCGCCCATGCCGATGGCCTGTTTTACCCACCGAAGGTGCACCGAAGGTGCCTAATGACCATGCCGACGGGCTATTTTGCCCACTGAAGGGGCCTAGCACCCGTGCCGACAGGCTATTTTACCCCCCGAAGGTTTGCCGACGTGCTATTTTTGCCACCAAAGTTGCGTAGCGCCGATGACGACGGGCTATTTTGCCTATCGAACTTGTGCCGACGGATTATTTTTCCCATCGAAGGTGCCTAGTGCCCATGCCGATGGGCTATTTTGCCCACCAAAGGTGCCTACCTACCGTGTCGATGAGCTATTTTGCTCACTGAAGGTGTGCCAACGGGCTGTTTTTCCCACCGTAGGTGCCAAGCACCTATGCCGACGTGCTGTTTTGCCCACCGAAGGTGCACCGACGGGCTGTTTTTCCCACCGTAGGTGCCTAGCGCCCGTACTGACGGGCAGTTTTACCGACCGAACTTGTGCCAACGGGCAGTTTTGCCCACTGATGGTTCCTACCGACTGTGCCAACGAGCTGTTTTGCCCACCAAAGTTGTGCCGACGGGTTGTTTTCCCCATCGAGGATGCCAAACGCCCCTGCGGACGGGTTGTTTTGCCCACCAAACATACGCCGACAAGTTTTTTACCTTCGAACTTGTGCCAACGGGTTGTTTTGGCCACCGAACTTGTGCCGACGGGCTGTTTTTCCCACCGAAGGTACCTAGCGCCGGTGCCGACGGGCAGTTTTGCCCCCCGAAGGTGTGCCAACGGGCAGTTTTTCCTACCGAAGGTGCCTAGCGCTCGTGATGACGGGCTGTTTTGGTTACCAAAGTTGTGCAAACGAGCTGTTTTTCCCACCGAAGGTGCCTAGAGCCTATGCCAACCGACTGTTTCATCCCACGAAGGTCTACCGACGTGCTGTTTTTCCCTCCAAAGGTGCCTAGTGCCCACGCTGACGTGCGGTTTTGCCCACCGAACTTGCACCGACGTACTATTTTTTCACTGAAGGTGCCTAGCGAACGTGCAGACGGGCTATTTTGCCCACCGAACTTATGCTGACTGGTTTTTTTCCAACCGAACTTGTGTTGACGGGCTGTTTATCCCACCGAAGGTGGCTAGCACCTATGCCGACGGGCTGTTTTACCGACAGAAGGTCTACCGACTGGCTGTTTTTCCCACCAAAGGTGCCTAGCGCCTGTGCCGATGGGCTATTTTGCCGACCGAACGTGTGCCGACGGGCTGTTTTTCCCGCCCAAGGTGCCTAGCACTGTACCGATGGGCTGTTTTGCCCAACGAACTTGTTCCGACTAGTTTTTTCCCCATCGAACTTGTGTCGACGGGCTGTTTATCCCCACGAAGGTGCCTAGCGCCCGTTCCGACAGGCTGTTTTGCCCCCCATAGGTGCCTAGAGCCCCTACCAACGGGATGTTTTGCCCCCCGAAGGTCTACCGACGTGCTGTTTTTCCCACCTAAGGTGCCTAGCGCCCATGCCAAAGAGTTGTTTTCCCATTAAACTTATGCCGACGTGCTGTTTTTCCCACCGAAGGTGCCTAGCGCCTGTGCCGACGAGCTATTTTGCCCATCGAACTTGTGCCAACGGGCTGTTTTTCAACTGCAGGTGCCTACTGCCCACCGAAGGCATGCCGACTGGCTATTTTTCCCACTGAAGGTGCCTACCAACCGTGCTGATAAGCTGTTTTGCCCACCGAACTTGTGCCCACGGGTTTTTTTCCCAACGAACTTGTGGTGACGGGCTGTTTTTCCCGCTAAACTTGTGCCAACTGGCAATTTTCCCACCGAACTTGTACCGACAGGCAGTTTTTCCCATCAAAGGTGCCGACGGGTTGTTTTGCCCCCCGAAGGTCTGCCGACGTGCTTTTATTCCCACCGAAGGTGCCTAGCGCCCATGCCAAAGAGCTGTTTTGCCCATCGAACTTATGCCGACGGGCTGTTTTGCCAATAGAACGTGTCCCGACGGGCTGTTTTTCCCACAGAAGGTGCCTACTGCCCAACGAAGGTATGCTGACAGGCTATTTTTCCCACCAAAGTTGCCTACCAACAATGCTGACGGGTTGTTTTGCCCACCGAACTTGTGCCGAGGGGCTGTTTTTCCCACCTAAGGTACCTAGAGACTGTTCTGACGGGCAGTTTTGCCCGCCGAACTTGTGCCGATGGGCTGTTTTTCCCACCAAAGGTGCCTAGCACCCGTGCCGACGGGCTATTTTGCCCACCGAACTTGTGCAGACGGGCTGTTTTTCCCACGTGCCTAGCGAGTATGCCGACGGGTTGTTTTACTCACCGAAGGTGCGCCGAAGGGCTGTTTTTCCCACCGAAGGTGCCTAATGACCGTGTCGACGGGCTGTTTTGCCCGCCGAACATGTGTCGACTGGTTATTTTTCCCATCGGAGGTGCCCCGACAAGTTGTTTTTCCCACCTAAGGTGCCTAGTGCTCGTGCAGACGGGCTGTTTTGCCTATCCAAGGTGCCTAGAGCTGACCGAAGGTTCACCAACGGGCTATTTTCCCGCCGAAGGTGCCTACCAACTGTGCTGACGTGCTATTTTGCCCACCGAAGGTGCCTAGCGCCGACTGAAGGTGCACCGACGGGCTGTTTTTCCCAAAGAACTTGTGCCGACGAGCTGTTTTTCCCACCAAATGTGCCTTGCTCCCATGCCGATGGGCTGTTTTACCCACCGAAGGTGCGCCAAAGGGCTGTTTTTCCCACCGTAGGTGCCTAATGACCGTGTCGACGGGCTGTTTTGCCCACCAAACTTGTGCCAACGTGCTATTTTTCCCACCGAAGGTGCCTAGCGCCGACCGAAGGTGCACCGACGGGCTATCTTTCCCACCGAAGGTGCCTACTAACCGAGCTGACGTGCTGTTTTGCCCACCAAAGGTGCCTAGCACCGACCGAAGGTGCACCGACGAGCTGTTTTCTCAACGAACTTGTACCGACAGGCTGTTTTGCCCATCGAATTTGTGCCAAAAGGTTGTTTTTCCCATCGAAGGTACCTAGAGACCGTGCCGATGCGCTGTTTTGCCCACCGAACTTATGCCGACGGGCTGTTTTTCCCACCGAAGGTGCCTAGCGCCCATGCCAATGGGTTGTTTTACCCACCGAAGGGCTGTTTTTCCCACCGAACTTGTACCAACGGGCTGTTTTTCCCACCGAACTTGTGCCGACGGGCAGTTTTTCCAATCAATGGTGCCTACAGGTTGTTTTCCCCCTGAAGGTCTTCCGACGTGCTGTTTTTCCCACTAAAGGTGCCTAACGCCCATGCCAAAGAGCTGTTTAGCCCATCGAACTTATACCGACGTGCTGTTTTTCCAACCGAAGGTGCCTTGCGCCGGTGCCGACGAGCTGTTTTGCCCATCGAACTTGTGCCGACAGGATGTTTTTCCCGCCGAAGTTGCCTACCGCCCACCGTAGGCACGCTAACGGGCTATTTTTACCACCGAAGGTGCCTACCAACCGTGCTGAGGGGCTGTTTTGCCCACCAAACTTGTGCCAACGGACTGTTTTTCCCACCTAAGGTACCTAGAGACCGTGTCGACGAGTAGTTTAGCCCACCGAACTCTTGCCGACGGGCTGTTTTTCGCACCAAAGGTGCCTATCGCCCTTGCCGATGGGTTGTTTTACCCACTGAAGGTGCCTAATGACCGTCCCGACGTGCTATTTTTCCCACCAAACTTGTGTCGACTGGTTTTTTCGTAGCGAAGGTGCACCGACAGGCTTTTTTCCCACCGAAGGGGTCTAGTGCTCGTGCAGATGGGTTGTTTTGCCCACTGAACTTGTGCCGACGGGCTATTTTTCCCACCAAAGGTGCCTAACGCCGATCGAAGGTGCACAAACGGGCTATTTTTCCCACCGAAGGTGCCTACCAACTGAGATGACATGCTGTTTTGCCCACCGAAGGTGCCTAGCGCAGACCGAAGGTGCACCGACAGGCTGTTTTTCTCACCAAACTTGTGCCGACGGGCGATTTTCCCTACCAAAGGCGCCTACCGAACTTGTACCGACGGGTTGTTTTGCCCATCGAATTTGTGCCGAAGGGTTGTTTTTCCCATCGAAGGTATCTAGAGACTGTGCCGACGGGCTGTTTTGCCCACCGAACTTGTGCCGACGGGCTGTTTTTCCCACCGAAGGTGCCTAACTCTCATGCCAATGGGCTGTTTTACCCACCGAAGGGCTGTTTTTCCCACCAAACTTGTGCCGACGGGCTGTTTTGCCCCCCGAAGGTCTGCCGACGTGCTGTTCTTCCAACCGAAGGTGCCTAGCGCCCATGCCAAAGAGTTGTTTTGCCCATCAAACTTATGCCGACGTGCTGTTTTTCCAACCGAAGGTGCCTAGCGCCTGTGCTGACGAGCTATTTTGCCTATCAAACTTGTGCCGACAGGCTGTTTTTCCCACCGAAGTTGCTGACGGGCTATTTTTACCACTGAAGGTACCTACCAAATGTGCTGACGGGCTATTTTGCCTGCCGAACTTGTGCCGACGGGCTGTCTATCCCACCGAAGGTACCTAGAGACCGTGCCGACAGGCAGTTTTGCCCACCGAACTTGTGCCGATTGGCTGTTTTTCCCACCGAAGGTGCGCCGAAGGGCTATTTTTCCTACTGAAGGTGCCTAATGACCATGCCGATGGGCTGTTTTGCCCATTGAACTTGTACCGACGGGCTATTTTTCCCACCAAAGGTGCCTAGCGCCTGTGCTGACGGGCTGTTTCGTCCCCTGATGATCTACCGACGTGCTGTTTTTCCCACCGAAGGTGCCTATCGCCCGTGTCGACGTGCGGTTTTGCCCACCGAACTTGTGCCGACGGGTTGTTTTTCCTAGCAAAAGTGCCTACCGCCCACCGAAGATACTCCGACGGGCTATTTTTCCCACCGAAGGTGCCAACCAACCGTGCTGACGGGCTGTTTTGCCCACAGAACTTGTGCCGATGAGCTATTTTTCCCACCGAAGGTACCTAGAGACCGTGCCGACGGGCTGTTTTGCCCTTCGAACTTGTGCCGACAGGTTTTTTCCCACCGACCTTGTGGCGACGACCTATTTTTCCCATCGGACTTGTGCAAACGGGGTATTTTTCCAACCGAACATGTGCCGATGGGTTGTTTTACCCCCTAAAGGTCGACTGACGTGCTGTTTTTTCCAACGAAGGCGCCTAGCGCCCGTGCTGACGGGTTGTTTTGCCCACCAAACTTGTACCGACGAGTTGTTTTTCCTACCAAAAGTGCCTACCGCCCACCTAAGGTACGTCGACGGGCTATTTTTCCCACCAAAGGTGCCAACCAACCGTGCTGACGGGCTGTTTTGCCCACAGAACTTGTGCCGACGTGCTGTTTTTCCCACCGAAGGTACCTAGAGACCGTGCCAACGGGCTGTTTTGCCCTTCGAACTTGTGCCGACAGGTTTTTTTCCCACCGACCTTGTGGCGACGACCTATTTTTCCCATCGAACTTGTGCAAATGGGGTATTTTTCTAACCAAACATGTACCGACGGGTTGTTTTACCCCCTAAAGGTCTACCGACGTGCTGTTTTATCCATCGAAGTTGCCTAGCGCCAATGCCGACGGGCTGTTTTGCCCACCGAACTTGTGCCGACGGGCTGTTTTTCCCACCAAAGGTGCCTAGCGCCCATGCCAATGGGCTATTTTACCTATCGAAGGTGCACCGAAAAGCTGTTTTTGCCACCGAACTTATGCCGACGGGTTGTTTTGCCCCCCGAAGGTCTGCCGACTTGCTGTTTTTCCCACCGAAGGTGCCTAGCGCCCATGCCAAAGAGCTGTTTTGCCCATCGAACTTATGACGAAGTGCTGTTTTTCCAACCGAAGGTGTGACAACAGGCTGTTTTTCCCACCGAAGGCGCCTAGCGTTGGTGCCAACGGGCTGTTTTGCCCACCGAAGGTGTGCTGACGGGCAGTTTTTTCCCACCGAAGACGCCTAGTGCTCATGATGACAGGCTGTTTTAATCACCAATTTGTACCAACGGATTATTTTTTCCACCGAAGGTGCCTAACGCCCGTGCTGACTGGCTCTTTCGCCCCTTGATGATCTACTGACGTGCGGTTTTGCCAACCGAACTTGTGTCGACGGGCTATTTTTCCTATCGACCGTGCTGACGGGCTGTTTTGCCCAGCAAAATTTTACCTACGGGTTGTTTTTCCCACCGAAGGTACCTAGAGACAGTGCCGACGGGCAATTTTGCCAACCGAACTTTTGCCGAAGGGTTGTTTTTCCCACCGAAGGTGCCTAGCGCCCTTGCCGACGGGCTGCTTTGCCCACCGAACTTGTGCCGACGAGCTGTTTTTCCCACCAAAGGTGCCTAGCGCCCATGCCGATGGGCTGTTTTACTCACCAAAGGTGCGCCGAAGGGTTGTTTCTCCCACTGAAGGTGCCTAATGACCGTGCCGAACGGTTGTTTTACCCACCAAACTTGTGCCGACGGACTATTTTTCCCACCGAAGGTGCACCGACAGGCTGTTTTTCCCACTGAAGGGCTGTTTTGCCCGTCGAACTTGTACCAACGGGCTGCTTTTCCCACCGAAGGTGCCTAGCACCCATGCCGACGGGCTGTTTTACCCACCGAGGATGCCTGCTGACCGTGCCGAAGGGCTATTTTTCCCATCGAAGGTACCTAGAGACCGTGCCGACGGGCTGTTTTGCCCACCTAACTTGTGCTGACGGGTTTTTTTTCCACTGAACTTATCGCAACTGGCTGTTTTTCCCACCGAACTTCTGCCAACGTGCTGTTTTTCCCACCGAACTTGTGCCGTCGGGTAGTTTTCCCCACCAAAGGTGCCGACGTGCTGTTTTATCCCTCGAAAGTCAGCCAACGTGCTGTTTTTTCCACCGAATGTACCAGGGCCCTTGTCGATGTGCTGTTTTCCCCACCAAACTTGAGCCGACGGACTGTTTTTCCCACCTAAGATGCATCGACAGGCTATTTTTCCCACCGAAGGGGCCTAGTGCCGGGGAAGACGGGCTGTTTTGCCCCCCAAAGGTCTATAGACATGTTGTTTTTTCCATCGAAGGTGCCTAGTGCCCATGCCAATTGGCTATTTTACCCACCAAAGGTGCGCCGAAAAACTGTTTTTGCCACCGAACTTATGCCGACGGGCAGTTTTTCCCATCAAAGGTGCCGACGGGTTGTTTTGCCCCCCGAAGTTCTGCTGACATGTTGTTTTTCCCACCGAAGGTGCCTAGCGCCCATGTCAAAGAGCTGTTTTGCCCATCGAACTTATGCCGAAGTGCTGTTTTTCCAACCGAAGGTGTCTAACGCCTCTGTCGACGAGCTGTTTTGCCCATCGAACTTGTGTCGACAGGCTGTTTTTCCCACCAAAGGTGCCTACCGCCCACCGAAGGCACGCTGACGAGCTATTTTCCCACTGATGGTGCCTACCAACCGTGCTGACGAGCTGTTTTCCCCACCGAAGGTGCATAGCACCCCCGTCGACGATCTGTTTTGCCCATCGAAGGTCTACCGACATTCTATTTTTTCCACCGAAGGTGCCTAGCACCCCTGCCAATGTGCTATCTTTCCCACCGAGGGCACCTACCGACAGTGCCGACGGGCTGTTTTGCCCATGGAACTTGTGCCGACGGGCTGTTTTTCCCACCGAAGGTGCACCGACAGGCTATTTTTCCCACCAAAGGTGCCTAGCGCCCGTGTCGACGTGCAGTTTTACCCACCGAAGGTGTGCCAACAGGCTGTTTTTCCCACCGAAGGCGCCTAGCGTCGGTGCCAACGGGCTGTTTTACCCACCGAAGGTGTGCTGACAGGCAGTTTTTTCCCACCGAAGACGCCTAGCGCTCATGCTGACAGGCTGTTTTAATCACCAATTTGTACCAACGGGTTCTTTATCCCACCGAAGGTGCCTATCACCCACGCCGACGGGCTGTTTTACCCACCGAGGGTGCCTGCTGACCTTGCCGAAGGGCCATTTTTCCCATCGAAGGTACCTAGAGACCGTGTCGACGGGCTGTTTTGCCCACCTAACTTGTGCCGACGGGTTTTTTTCCACTCAACTTGTGGCAACAGGCTATTTTTCCCACCTAGCTTCTGCCAATGGGCTGTTTTTGCCACCGAACTTGTGCCATCGGGTAGTTTTTCCCACCAAAGGTGCCGACGAGCTATTTTACCCCCCGAAAATCGACCGACGTGCTGTTTTTCCCACCAAACTTGAGCCGACGGACTGTTTTTCCCACCTAAGATGCATCGACAGGCTGTTTTTCCCACCAAAGGGGCCTAGTGCTTGGGAAGATGGGCTGTTTTACCCCCCAAAGGTCTACAGACATGTTGTTTTTCCAACTGAAGGTGCCTAGCGCCTGTGCCGACAAGCTGTTTTGCGCATCGAACTTGTACCGGCAAGCTGTTTTTCCCACCGAAGGTGCCTACCGCCCACCGTAGGCACACTGACGGGCTATTTTTGCCGCCGAAGGTGCCTACCAACTGTGCTGACGGGCTGTTTTGCCCGCCGAACTTGAGCCGACGGGCTGTCTATCCCACCAAAGGTACCCAGAGACCGTGCCGACAGGCAGTTTTGCCCACCGAACTTGTGCCGATGGGCTGTTTTTCCCATCGAAGGTGCACCGAAGGGCTATTTTTCGCACCGAAGGTGCCTAATGACCATGCTGATGGGTTGTTTTACACACCGAACTTGTACCGACAGGCTATTTTTCCCACCAAAGGTGCACTGACAGGATGTTTTTCCCACCGAAGGCCCCCAGTGCTCGTGCAGCGTGCTGTTTTGCCCACTGAACTTGTGCCGACAGGCTATTTTTCCCGCCGAAGGTGCCTAGCGCAAATCGAAGGGGCACTGACGGGCTATTTTGCCATCGCAGATGCCTACCAACCATGCTGATGGATTGTTTTACCCACCGAAGGTTCCTAGCGCCAACCGAAGGTGCACCGACGTTTTATTTTTCCCACCGAACTTATGCTGACGGGCGGTTTTTCCCACCGAAGGTGCCTATCGAACTTGTGCCGACGGGCCGTTTTGCCCATCGAACTTGTACCAACGGGTTGTTTTTCCCACCGAGGGTTCCTAGCGCCCATACCGATGTGTTGCATTTCCTACCGAAGGTGCCTAGCGCCCGTGTCGACGTGCTGTTTTGCCCACCAAACTTGTGCCGGCGGGCTGTTTTTCTCACCTAAGGTGCATCAACAGGTTGTTTTTCCCATCGAAGGTCTACCGACGTGCTTTTTTTCCCACCGAAGGTACAGACGGGCTGTTTTTCCCACCGACGGTGCCTACCAACCGTGCTGACGGCCTGTTTTGACCACCGAAGGTGCCTTGCGCCTACCGAACTTGCATTGAAGGGCAATTTTTCCCACCAAAGGTGCCTAGCGCGGACCCAAGGTGCACCGACGGGCAG